>VZTL01060659.1:25390-36896 GCA_013400535.1 Scopus umbretta
ATATAGATAGTAATATTTTACAGTGAAATAATTTTTGTTAAACCATACAGGAGCCAGGTGTTACATTGGTGACTTTAATATACATAGTTTTGACATCTCTTCCACCACAGGCAGATCAGACAAGCTCCTAACTGAATTTCAAAAAGTTTTTAAATTGTAAAGTTGTCCCAGTGTATTGAAAAATTACATCCTGTTACAAACTTCTAGCTGATATAAAACTGTCTCAAAATTGGAAATTACCATTCCCTTATTGCACTGTGTCTGCCTGGGATGGAGTTCATTTTCCTCATAGCACCCCTGCGTTTTGTGTTTTTTTACTAAAACAGTGTTGATAACACACCACTGTTTTGGCTATTGCGCAGTGCTGGCACAGTGTCCAGGTTTTTGCTTTTTCTTCCCACTCTGCCCTCTCCATCAGTGAGTAGGCTGGGGTGGGCAAGAAGCTGGGAGGTGACACAGCCAGGCCAGGTGATTCCAACTAACCAAAGGGATATTCCAGACCATATGACGTCGTGCTTAGCAATAAATGCTCAAGGAAAGGAGGAGGAAGTGGGGACCCTTGTGGTTATGATGTTTGTCCTCCCAAGCAACCATTACACACGCTGAGGCCCTGCCTTTCAGAAGGGGCTAAACACCTGCCTGCTGATGGGGAGCAGTGAATGAATTCCTCCTTTTGCTTTGTTTGAATGCACAGCTTTGCATCACTTCACCTATTAAACTTCTACCTTGACCCGTCAGTGTTCTTGTTTTTGCTCTTCCTATTCTCTCCCTCCCATCCTGCTGAGAGTGTATGAGTGAACGCCCGTATGGGGGCTTAGCTGCTGGCTGGGGTCAATCCACATCGCCTAATTTAGGGAAACCTAACTGGCAACCCCCCCCACTCTTTGGGATGCAGTGCATGGCACTATGCCACCGCACTTATGAGGCAAGTCAAACTATTATAATGCAAGTTATTCTAATAACTACTTACTGTTACCTAGCAATATCACTTCACTTTCAGTAGCACCAGAGAGGAATGTAAAAACGTGGCTTCCAGATCCTACGTTCTTTTCAGCTGTCCTAAACTTATACATGGAATAAAGCCAATGACCCCGTTATTTTTTCAAACTTCTGTGAACATTAGCATTAGGCTGCAGGATCACAAATAGTAATGTCCTATTAAGATACCTGCTTGTCAGATTTCTGACATTCACATTCTTTTCTGAATTATGACAATATAACTCTTGGATGGCTAATAACTCTTCATGGAGGAACACAATAGTTTTAATGTATTTTAAAAGCACAAACTGTAAGAAAATTAAATACAAGCCATGAATAAAACCAAACCTACACATTTAATACTGAAGGCTGTCTCAGAAACTTAAAAAACACCACCACAGCACAGTTGCAGAGGATCAGAAACTGTGTTCAAAAAAAACTGGCTTCAGCTTAAAGGAAGCCAGGGTCTTTTACAGGGTGAGAGGAACAAAAGCATGATTTCAGAAGCTCCAACTCTCTCTTTCCTGGTTAAAAGAACTACAGAGAGACTAGCCCTTGAAATAATCCCCCAAAGTTTATTTTTCCATTGTTGAATACCCCTCACTGCCATTTTCCCGTCCTGAATATCTCACTTGAGAAGATCTTCATTCGAAGGCACAAAATTTAAAAAAAAGGATCATAAATTATTTTCTGGAAAACATTACGAAGAATCAAGATCACCAGCTGTACTCAGCCCTTTCAAGCAAACAAATCTCCTCCTCCTCCGGAGTGTGGGAAACAAGACACTAGTAAGAGCAACATTTTTAGTAAGCCTTCACAGGACATCAGTATGTACCATGTGCAAAGTTGCATTTCACTGCCAATCTAGTTAGATATTGCAGATATTGTAGATATTCACTTGAATTCAGGAAGAGCAATTTTATCCAGCAAAATACCCAAACTAATGCATATGCACAGGTCCTATTTCAAGTGCTTATGCGTTTGCCTCAACTGGAGCCTACACTGTTTGTTACAAATACCGGGTCTTTTTGACCAGATTCTAACAGGAAACTTGTGTCCCAAAAGAGTTCTTCTACAAAAATTATTATTCAGTGCAGTAACACTTTTACATATATGAAATATAGCTGTTTGGCTAGAATAAGCCTTTAAAGCTCATGGCATAATATCACACAACACTTCCTTGCTTTGACTGTCTTAACATATGTCCAATGGATCTCATTTATTACCTGATATCCGAGAGCTGGAGTTGATGAGAGAGTTCAAATTTTAAACGTTCTAGTTCTTTTCTAAGAGGCAAACTCTTTTTAAGCTTTTTTACTGCACTTGCTTCATTATCATCTAGCCAAGATCTGAAAGAAGAGGAAAAAACCCAACAGCAGAGACACGGTGCATTATCTTTCATGCAAACAGTACAACTAACCGAATTCTTACTTCTTGTCATTAACGTTTTATTTCAAGTTACCAGGTAAATGGATTTTTTAAAAGTAGAGGACAGAAACTGAAATTGCTAAATGCTTCACCTTAAGATATCTACAAAGGAAAACCTGGGGCTTAATGTCTTTGGGGGTGGGACTAGGGAATCAAATTGAACCAAAAGACACCGATGGTGTTACAACCGTAAGACTTAGAGGTGTGAAAGGTGTAGAGCAGATTAGTGTGGTTTAGGAGAGCAGCTCCAGAACTTAGTGCTTTAAGGAAAGAACTTCCCAGACATCTGCCTTTAAAAAAGAACCCAAAACAACCGAAGTGATCATAGCGGGCTATCACATAAGGGAGGTGGTACTAAAGGGCTACGTTAGGTAACTCTGACAGAGCTGGGATGAACATAGATAAAGCAGGTCAAGTTTTACAGTTCTTTTGCCAACAATCACAACCAGGCAAACACGACTCATGAAGTACATCTAAAACTTTCATAAAGAGATTGTTCTATTTCTAGGAAAAAGCTACTCTTTAGGAGATCTAACCTTTGTTCATAGCATAAACTTATTTTTGTACTCTTATTTTTACAAACAAGTACTTCCATTCTCATCCTGTATTCTAAGCGATAAAGTTCAAACTCAGAAGCAAAAAGAGAGGCTCAATGCCAAATGGCTAGAGGTATTAAAACCAGACTGTTAATATGTAACTGTTTGTGGCGTTTCTCGTAAATGTGTAAAAATATTCTCTAGTACATTAAATCTCCGTTAAGTGTTTTACAGTAGCATGTATTATGGCAGTTTTATTTGCGAGGTGCTAGGCAGGATGAGGGGTATTCCTTGCTCTGAAGATACTACCACCACAGTTCTGCATTTATTTCAAATAGCACCTAAGTCACATCATTACAAAAAGTTTTTCAAGGCAGTATTTTTCACCCTTCCCCAAAACGAGCACATACAGATTTTATAAACAACCAACTTCTAATACACAACACGCTGCATTTAATGCAACTTCAGTATTTATAATTGCCTCAATTTAAATATTAAGGTTGGTAAGCTGAACAACAAATCAGAAGCACAACACTAAGATGTCTGGCAAATTAAAACATTCTAACCTTAGTTTTCATGTATTGTCTCCCACCTCACCCCCAACAGAACGTGACAACGAAATACTAACAGTAAAGTTAATAGCTGTATATTTTTGCGTTACAGAATTCCTGGAAGAGGTAAGGAGCTATTTGGAACAAGTGGAACCCCTGCCTCCTCCTGAATTGGCTCCAATATTCCACAAAACTGAAAAACTACATCAACCAAAACTAGACTGACCAAACATGAATGCTGGGCAAAGAGACAAGAATGCCCCAGCTTAGCTGGTGCTACAGTTATCCCAGGAGCTCATTTGAACTCTCTTTAATTATTAAAAGTGCGACACAATTACGTGTTGGACAATACAGTTTTGTACTGTTCAGAATGTTTATTGATTGCCTTTAAAAAACCTGAGCATTAGAATAAGACCAATTTAGGTTACAAAACATCACTTAAATAAAAGCCGTACATACATTAAAGTTGTTTCCACTCTCTGGGCTTGTTCTAGTTCCTCCTCAGGATCCTTGAATCCAGTAAATGAATAATAAGTCTTATCCCATTTGATAGGTCTGTTCACTGTGCTTTTTGCTTCCTTGTGGGGCTGAGAGTTCACATTCAAACTTTGAATATGCTCCGTAGATAAACTGCAGGAGTTGAGAATATCTAATACCGTGCTCAGGAGATCCCTAGTATGTAATGTAAAACTGACTGCTCGAAACCCTATAAAATACAAGACCCACAAAATCAGTATTATTTAATTGAAAGGATTTAAAATGCATTCACATTTCTCTCTCATCTTGCAAGAGCCCAAACAAGGCATATGTAGCTGGAAATTATTATGACATTGTTATTTCAATACTCACTGCAAAATTCACGTACAGTTTAACCTTTAAAACTGTTCTGTGTCCAAAAATATAAATAGCGCTGTTTTAACTATCTGAATCACTGGACAAATTGGAAACCCAGCTACAGATGCAGCATAATCCAAAAAAGGATGCTTTCGCTTTAGCGGTGGCAGTTTTGTCCAACAGCTCTACACAATTCACGTTATTACTGAGCATAGCTTTGGATATAATTCACTGTAGAAATGCAGTACTACAACAGCTCTTCACAGGCTATGAACAGAAGCCTCAGAACAAAACTTTACACTTGCACACTGGTTAAAACTAAGTCCCTCACTTAGCTATTTGGGCCTAACTGCCCCATTAGACAGCAAGCAAGTGTTAGACTCAAGTGCAGAACACAGCTGACAGTTCAACTGTTATTTTAAGTAGACTGAACATAACACTACTATTTTCTTGAAAAACAGCATGATTTTGTTTTCTAGCACTAGGGTCCCCTACAGTTCGCTCAAGTGTTTTGACTAGCAGGACACAGAACATAAAACTCATCTGTTAGATAAGGCATTTGGTACATCAAAGACAAATACGTAGAATCAAATGAATCAAAACCAATATTCCAAGCTCAGCGATATTTTCTGTAGTCTCAAAGCTAAGAGACAATGTGGTAAATTGAAGCTTCAGATATTATACAACTTCTGCTTACAGAGTAAGTTTCTACTGATCCTACAAGCACCCTGACATTGAGTACTATACATTATCTGCAACGAAAACAAGGATCCAACAGTTCTCCCAGTTAAACTGTATTAACAACTGTATTAAAAGCAGAAATATCATTTACATCATACATACATTTTATTTCCTCATGCTGTAACTTGACCTCAACTTTATAATTTCTCATTCTTTCCACGCTTTTTAAAGCTTAAGATGTTTCATTACTTGGGATGGTCCTAGCCATCTGATCTAATACATATTTTCATGGTTTGACAGGTTTTTATTCAGTTGAAAAGTCAGTGTGACTGCACAAGGCTAAGTAATGGTCTGAAAGAATTTAAATACAGGAAGATACATTCTGCACAATATAAAAGCACCTGAAGCACTGAAGGATTCTTGAACATTAGAAGAGTTTGGTTCTCTTTCTCTTACATAAAAAGTAAGCTGAGTTGGCTTAAAGGAGCGAAATCCTGGTTTCTGTAGGTTCTCCAAGTAGCCGTTTAACCTCTTCAGAGAGTTTTCATTTACTTCCTGTTTAAAAAAAGAAAAAAAACCCACATTACAGATGATGAATTTGGCCATTTTTCATCAAACTTTAGTCTTACATGCAGAATTAGTTTTTACAAACCGCCAGCTGCTCTTAACAAGTAGTGATATAGTTCACATTCTCAGAATAAATGAAAATTATCTTGCATGAATAAATTGTATGATGTACACACTTGTACATTCTAAAACATCATTCTTCAGGCTTTCAAGCTTAAAGAAACCCATTGATTCAAATATAATGCACAGCATTTCAAAGTGATAAAGCAAGTAATATGTATTATAAATTAGAGTGGAAAAGATTCAGTATTTTCTTTATAACAATTAAGCAGAAAATATGATCAATAAAGAACGGATGTTTAAGGGATCTACCCCTGTTAAAAGTAAAGAAAGGGCATCTTTTTGTTCTCTGGTAACAACCATATTCAAGTCTAATACTACTTTTGCTGCTCCGACAACAGGAAAACAAGAAAATTTCCATCTTTGACACATGACACATTTACAGAGAAAACACGCAAAAAGATTTTTACCCTCTCTTTGGGATGCTGGCCAAAGAAATCTGGATGCACAGCAAAATAGAAAGGTCTGAGAGCATTGATGGCATCAGCTCCTGACAAAGTTCTTGACTGAAGAATGCATTGTAGCAATATCTTCTCCAGACATAACCTAATAAAGTAACAAAATGTTTATGCATGATGCAACCAAGCAAGTGACAAACTGATATAAATTACATTAGAGTGTGAGAGAATGGAGTAAACATTCACAGTCGCAAATATAATAATTTAAAACTGGTATTAGAAGTCTGAGTGCTAGATTTTTCCCCTTGGGATTCACAAAGGTGTATTTATACGGAGCAAATCCAACAGGTTCAAGAGATGGTGGATGCTAATAGCTGATTAAAGACATGTAAAAGTACAATAATTTTTTCCTCTACTTTCTCAAAGCAGGCCCAAATAAAAATTCCCCAGTCAAGTAGTTTGAACGAGAAAGACTGGCTTTAATGGTATTTTTTGTAGATATTGCTGAAGCTGCTCTTAAAAGCCAACCCTTACATAATTTTGAACCTCCAAGTTAAAAAGCTAAACCCAGTATTTTTCAAGCAGTGCCAAAAGAGTATTAAATTTTACCCAGGAGTAATCACAATTCAAGCAAACAGAAGTTCTGCATTAGTTTCTGAGGTCCACACATATGTGCCCATTTAAAAAAAAAAAAATTAATCTACTTTCCCAAACATACTTTTTTTATAGAAGACATCAAGTAAAAAGACAGTACTTTTTTGCCCTTTGATCTTCACTGAAAAAGAAGAAAATAAGGACTAAAAGAAATTTCAGTGTCCGGAAAAGAAGATTGTTTCAGCTAAGATCAGAAGGAAAAGTTAAGTTGAAGAAGTTCTAGGAAGTTCAAGGAGTACAAAAGATTGAATACCTCCAATTCTGGATAAGTTAACCAAAAGTTCTGCTAAAAGCACACTTGTGTAACAGAAGACTGAAGTGGAAGGAAAAACAAGTTCTGAATGAAAGACCACCAAAATTTCTTGCCATAGCTCAAAGCTGATATTCAGGTTAGCAAGCTAAGTACCAAGAGACAGCCTACATAAAAGCAGGAAGAAAATGTGAATTGGTAAATATTTATAACATATTTCTTCTTTAGCTGATTTCACAGGCTAACAGATTCAACAGACCAACCATCTTCTCTGTGATTAACGCTCTTTTCAGTTTGCAACTCAGAAGGGTAGGGACTCTGCTCTGTTAAGCAATACGATGCTGCTGCACTCCTCACAGTATCATCCATCCAAACTGCAAGCCCCAAACAGGAAAATATATGGCAGATTGGAGGCAAAGCTGCTTCCGATTCACATAAAACTAATAACTTTATTAATAATAGTAAGCAAGAGCCTTTTACAAAGAGCTATTTGTTCAGCATCCTAGACCAAATAGTTGTCGTGGACACAGAAACATGTGAGGTGAGACTATTTCCTGTCTGCTTTCATGAATTGGTGGTGGTGGCGATCAAAAAAATCCCCAAATTTGTGCTCAGAGAGTAAGCAGCATTTTTCATTTTGGCAAATGGTAAAGTAAACGGCAACAGTTGAGTTGTCAAGCAGATGCAGTGACCCTTACTTTGCCTTTCTTCTGTAAACCTTTCCAGCTCTTCAATCAGAAACATGAAAGCAGTTAAAGCTAATGTTTTCTGCCCAAGAGGCAGGCAAATATTTAATTAGTAGGTCTTAAAAGTCAGCTTGCTGAAAACAGGAGACATTTTTGTAGAAAAGTGGAACAGAAAATCTGTAATGTAAGACAACTGATGGAATTTCAAACTGTTATGACTAAAAACATCTTTCACGTGTGTGGATTAAATGGAAGATTAAAAAAGACAAAATGTATTACTGGCAAACACTTTTACCTCCTTGCTGGCTGCATCTGTGAAAGACTCTAAGACTAGTCATCACTACAGCCCATGATCATACTCAAAATAGCAGGAGGTGGTGAAGTACCACAGCAATATCATGTTTTCACAGAGAGCAAAAGCTCTCAATGACAAGAACATGCCAGAGTTGCTCAGTGATGCAGAAAAAAAACCCTCTACCTGACCTGGCAAGAAAGGAAGCAAAGCACACTGTATAAAAGTCCACTTGGTCATATGCTTTACCATTTTGTATTTGAAAACATCAAAATAGTTGTCTTGCTGAGGAAAAGAAGAGCAGAAATTTTCTTTTTTTTTTTGCTTTTTTTGTTTTGTTTTGTTGTAGCAAGTGAAGACAAAGCAGTAAAAAGGAAAAAAACCCTTACCAGCAAAGGGGAAAAAAAAAAAAAAGTAAATTAACCAGCTACCTATCTGATACCAGTTCTGATTGACAACCGTGCAAGAAACCCACATCCTCCTAGTCGCAGCTGCTAGGAGAAAGTAAGGAGCTCGGTTATCTCTTCACCTTATTCGTACATCATTTCCCACATCTACACTCAAGCGACATGGCATGCTGTTTCCAGTAGTTAGGAAAAAAGTTCCAACATACCTGGAAACCATTAATCATACTTCCAAGTTTATTAATCATAAACTTCCATCTGGTATTCTACAAGAAAAATGGCCAAGTATGGTTAACTCCAGTTCCCTTGTTTTGTATCCAAACAACACTGCTGTGCTAGTAGGAAGGCTCAGGATTCCAGCCAAAAGTCTATTTTGAACTTGCTTAAAAGAGAAATGCTCAAAGGCCAAAATTAGTCTGCGTGACAGAGGGAAGAATTCATTCACTGAAGGTGAAAGACAGAACTCTGAGGCATCCTTCAAGTGAAGTGAAAAAATAAAAGAATTAAAATGACTTTAGAGAAAGAAAACGCAAGAAAGATGCCTATGGCTTCGCTCATAAGGAGCAAGGACTGTCCCAAGAACTTCATTCAGATTTGAAGACCAGAGAAAGGCTTTGTGTTAAAATCAAGGTCAGAACCACTTCGAGGACAGCCGTCTCCACTTCATGAAAGATACGAAACACAATCTCCACTAGAACACATTATGCAATCGTACTCTAGGGCAGATTTAATTTATTGATGAAATAATTGCCTCCAGCTTTCTTTTTACTTTTTCCTCACATCTCTCTGAAGTTTAACTTTTTGGCTTATAGCTTTGGCACTGAAAAGCTTTGTTAAATTAAGCTCATTATTACAGATATACTCGCTCAATTTGAAACACTGAGCTTTAATAACTCAATAATGCAGTAATATATGGGATATCATATTCGGATTTAGACTACTACTTTCTCATAATTAAGCTATTTTAAAACCCTTGTTTTGTTTTTAACATCTCACTCAAGGACAAGCATATGGCTTTGGGGGATTTTCAGCTGTGGATGCTCTCTTGAAAGGTTCAAGCTGTCAAGGTGAGAAAGCCAAAGCAATAAGCATGATACAAAAATACCAAACCAGTTTCACATACATGCAAGTCATAAGTAAATACTTAAATATATGCTAAAGGTAAATTAGGTTAGCAATGTGCCATACCTTCTCACGGCTCTCAAGCAGCAAAACATTTCAGCAACTCAATGGTCAAGCTAACTTTCAGCCATCCACTAACTCACTTTTAAAAAAAAAAAAAAAAAAGGAAAAAGGAAAAAAAATCCTGTTTAGTAATGGACATGAATATTTCTCCCTGTTACTTATCAGTGCATTCGCCAAATCCTAGGTGATAACTTTTAATAGTAATACAAAATTGAGAAATCACACATAAACCCCAAAGTTTTGAATAAGAATGTTTTTGGTTTCCTCTACAAACAGCGAGTCTTACAAATATTAAGTTGACACCATATTTTGATTTGAAAATTAGTATTTAAAGATGTTCCAGTTAGGAAAAAAAAACAACAAACAACTAAAAATTATTTATTGAAAATGTTTCCCACTCTTCCTGATGTTCAGTTTTTTGTCTTAAGTATAGAAACAAAAAACGTAGAAGCTTTCTTTAAGCACTAACGCATACCAGCTCGTGGAATTCCACACAGATTTTCACTCTGTTAAGTCCAAAACTTTCAAACAAATGACAATACTTGAAAATTTATACGCCAACTATTTTATGGGGGCAGAATACAAAACCAAAGGGAAAGACACTGTCATACAGCAATAGAAATCTTTATCAAAAGTTGCTAGCATTCATAAAAACAAATCAGCAGTTTTTACCAGTAACTTCTGCACTATGCAACTGTAAGTGAGCATTTGCCAACAGGAGATAAACCGCTTAGCATATCAGAGTGCAAACATATACCTAATTATTAGGGATTATGAGGGAAGGTCCCTATTGGCAATGTTTTCTCATGTGTTTTCATGCACTTTTTTTTTTTAGATATACTTTTCTTTCCACTTTTCAGAACAACATGTTCCCCCTAAGTATGCCATCTTAAAAGCACCTGGGATGAACAGTTATCAGAGAAATACCATCCCTGTTCCAATAAAGCATGACAGTTCCTATGACTATTTTGCAGAACACTTTAAAAGTTTTAGAAGCACATCTTACAAATACACTTAACTAAGAATATAAATTGTTTACCAAATATTTTACTAGAGGCGAACAGGGTGAGAAAAAAAGATGCTGAGCTAAAATATCCCCAAGATACTTCATAATTTTTGTCTCCTGATTTTCAACTAGGTAGGCAAGACAGTAATTCGCTTTTAGTGTCCCTACCAACAGTCCTCATCAGAAACTAGCTTAAATACATTAACAAGCTGCCTGGTAATAGAACAGGTTTTTCTCGCTGTAATTTTAGCTTCAGGGATTTGGGCAGAGGATAGAAAAAACCGAAGAATCTCACTAATCATGTGGTGACACTTTATATAACCAGACAAAGGCATCGTTGTTCCTTGTCTGAAACGCTCTATTAACCGCTTGGAAAATGTTACGTTGCTTAGTTAAAGAATAAAATCTCCTGGGTTTGAGTAAGTTTCACCTGCGCCCCACCTGAAATACAGGCTTGCTAGCACAAGCCAGAACACTAATTAAGTTGCAGTCATTTTGCAAAAGCCTCTGGAAACGCGACACCGCTGGCTGCTACCTCACCACTCGCGCCGAGATTATCTAGTTCGGCCCTTTACCTGCGCTTGACCCTTAGGGCAGCGTGAAGCCAACAGGGTGAAAATAAACAAGGTGGCAGGGAAAATAAGCTTTGGCGAAACTGATCGACGCGCTGCTTGAAAGAAAAGAAGCCCTGCTGAGGCAGCCGCTCGCAGTTCGAACCGTTCCAAGGAGAGCCCTGACGGAATTCAGTTTAGAAGAACGAGCAACGTCGCCCGGCCGGCAGCAGCTCTCGGGCACGCCGCTGTGACCGCCCCGGGCCGCGGGCAGCTGCCAGGCAAGGTGCCTCGGCGCTCAGCGACGGGAGAACGGCTTTCCCAAGGGCAGCCGGCCGAGACGCCGCCGCCGCCGCGGGAGCCGAGCGAGGCGGTCCCGCCGCCC
>VZTL01060659.1:36928-72225 GCA_013400535.1 Scopus umbretta
CGTGGCGGCCACGCCTCCCCTCCACCCTCGCGCATGTGCGCTCAGGCCCGCTCCCGCAGGGCAGCCGGCGGCTCCTAACCGCCCCCCGGGCGCGGGGCTTAAAATGGCGGCCGGGGAGGGCGAGGTGAAACAAACGCTTTAATGGCCGCTGATTGCGCGCCGTAGGTGTTGCTGCTGGCCTCGCTTGCAAGCTGCACGCCGCCTTGTGAACGACGGACGCGGCAGCCGTGTCTCAAGGACCCGCCACGCAAGGTGCAGGGAAGCCGTCCCTCCTCGCGTCGGTGTCTGCCGCTTCTAAGGGTAGAGCGTGCCCGCGGTTGTCACTTGGGGACGTAGAAGGGGAAACCCCCTGACGCAAGAAGCCGCTGCCTTTTTGCAAAGAGGAGGGAAGGGGTTTACCCAGGTACTGGCGGGCGCCTCACGTTTCCTTTGTTCTGCAGCGAGAAGGTGCCGAGTGGGCAAAGACCCAACCGTCAGCTCCGCGGTCCCAAGGGGAAAGGCGAAAGCTTATTTTCCTGCGCTCAGTAATGCTCGACGTATACCTACACTGATACATCTGTTTCTCTTCTGAGGTACCTGGTGTCAAGGAGTAGCTGGTGCAGAGAGGCGCAACCTCGGAGCGAAGATGCCGATGGCTGACGAGTTTCAGAACAAAGAGAGATTAACTGCCGGGCACTGGAGTGCTCTGCGTAGCATCTATTGCATTTCCAGGCAGAAAGGGTTAAAAAGAGGACTGACAAGGTTTAGGAACTATCTGTAGCTCAGTGAAGCCTTAAATCAAGTTGATGCTCTCACAACCCTTGGGGGATTTGCATAATTTCCGTAACGTGCGGCATGTTTTTTGCCTCCCGATGGAAGCCATCGGTTATGTAAGCAAATTGGTTGTGTAATTATGCAGATGGGGAAAATAAACTCAATTGAGTCAAGAGGAAAGCGTGCTGTTTCACCCGGGATTTAACTCTGTGAGGAATAAAACAAATTGGGAGAGGTAATCGGCAGGTGACGCTGGCAGATACCAGCTCCATTGCGCAGGGTACCCATTTTCAAACGGAGCCAGAGCAACCTGCCCCCAGGAATGAATTCCTACTGCTTAGCTAAAGGTCTCGACAACTTACTGCTTACGAGTATCGCCACAATATTGCACGGCAGTAGCATGGTGGCTTTATCTGGTCTCGTTATTCACTATCAGTTCCCAGGATACATTCCCACTGGCTCAGCAAGAGCGGTAGAGAGATTTCCGAATGGAAAGCTTGTTTTATACCAGATAAAATTAACATCTAAGTAACTTTGTGCTTTGACTACCTCTTGTCCCCTAACAGGAGGAGAATTTTAAGCATCACAATGAAGTTGCTACAAGTGGCAGCTGAGCCATTTTCTCCTTACTCCTTTGTTTCTGTTCTGGTCCTCGGCATCAGTTTCTCCAGCCCCATTGCACGCAATGGCACAGCAGCTCTGAGGCCAATAACATCAGCTTTATTTTTTTTTTTATACTAGTCATCATACTAGTCATTTTAGAAAAGAGCTATGCAGAAGGGGTTAAGACCGAAAAACCCCCACTAAGATGCAAGGTGCATCTGAAGAATGTGAAAGGATGAAAACGTGAACTAATAATTGCTCTTAACGTGGCCGTATTTTACTAAGCTGATGAAAATGGCATTAAGATTTTGGTAATTACAAGTTTGATTACTACACCAGGGACATTAATTTTACTATTTATCCTCCTGTGAAACTCTAACATCCATTAGAATTCTTCAGCAAACTGAGCACAGCCCTAGGCCTAACTGTAGCCTCCACTCGAGTCTGTAGTTAAAACTGGAAGCTGGCCACGTCCACAGCTGGAAGCTTCAGCCTTCAGCCCAATTTATTCATGAGCATTTGCTACATTATGTGCTACGGCGTGGTGAAAAACTGCGTAGTCTGACTGATGTGACACATTCTTAACCTTCTCATGCAGCATATCATACTCTAGATTCTTCTAGTAGTTATGAGCTACTAAACTCACCATGTCTACTTTGCTGTTTGCCTATCCTCCTGCGTATCTAAGAATATTAATTACAGGGATCTGAACAGAATTAAATAATTTAATGACAATACTGACTCACAGATATTTTGGATACTTCATATAAAGAATAAAAAAAAGTTTATTAACATCTTAACAACTCCTCCAAAATGATCCCCCCAATTGTTCTTTATAAAACATCGTAAAACTATGAAGCTTCTGCTTCCAGCTTCTCACCTCCATCCCCGATGTGGGTTAAGAAACTCTCAGAACTATCAATGCTTTGAAATAAAATTGCAGTTAATCTTCCAAACAATATTACTCTGTTTTACTTACAAGAAACTGTCCATACCTAACAAAAGTAGTCTTTCCAAGAGCATACCTTGCAATCAGTGAAAACTGAAGATTTTCACAAAGGGGACTTCTCATGCATCTAACAACATACTGAAGGAGCACAGCATTGTCTAGACCTAGCTACTGAGCGCAGCACAGAAAAGGGGTGGTTTTTTTGCACATTTTTCTGTCTGTAAAGAGGTAAGCATACATTTTATTATTTCCTATATGAAAAATTAAATATATCAAACAAGTTGCTTAATGTCAAACACAGAAGTTCTTTCAGCTACTAAGAAACAGTAACTTATACCTGGGGAAAAACAAAATATGGATATTGTCTACTGAGCGTCTGGCTCTGCAAAACTGCATTGTCTTTGTTGTACTGAACTATTTTTTGCAACACTTTTTCAACTTTCCAGGCTCGTTTCCATTCCACATGGGAGTTTTGTCCTGTTTAGCACATGGAATTTCTGTCACCAAAATGGTACTGAGGATGTTGCTCAAGAAACCATTCTCACGTTTTCATACACATCAAAATGACCAGATTTGTACGGTATTTCAAGTGGACCCAGAGAGTACAAAAATGTAAAATACAGGACTTAACAATAAAGTTGTTTAAATTGCCTACTGGTTTATCATGGTGATAGGGAGAAGCGCTATCTTGACAGCAACACCAGATGCACCAGTTGTTATAAAACTTCTCAGCAATGACGTGGGGAGCTTGCTTTGCTTGTTAATATAAAACATGACTGAGATTGCATCCTATCAGCTGAAGATGATAGTCGGGAGATGGAACCAAAACATTGCACAAATTTTATGCAGTTCCAAGTTAAGCTAGAAGGTCAATGATTAACCTCTGCCTGGAAAATAAAGCAGTATTTGGAGTTTTTTTTCTGGAGATGATCTAAGTAAAAATTCAAGGTTGCTGATAACAGGAAAAATAATGCTGTCTCTAGAACATCCCAAGCTTTGAAGCCATACAGATTACTAAGAGAATTTTGTCCTTCTCCGTCTCTCAAACACAGTATTAGCCACATCTGGTACTGCTTACAGAAACGTGGGATTTAGCTGAGGCTCAGATAGCCTGTCTAATTCCAAGGGAGATTAAGCTACAAAGGATCTTACAAAAAGTAATTAGCCAGAATGACTTAGTTTCTTGCTTCCAGTTTTAGTTTGCTGAAACCTTCCAAAATTGCTCTTGCCACTAATGCTGGAGTGGCTGGAGGAGCATCAGTTTAGACACCTCACCTGAAACCTGATCACTTCTTATCCAGTCTTTCAGCTACTGGGAGACAAAACCAGCAGAATGCTACTGGGTTTGACCAGGTGAATAGCCTTACAAATGGCAGAGCCACCTCGGTGAATACCAAGTGGTGGAACCCAAAGTCTGTTTGAATTACAGCCAACTGTTCTTCAAGAGAAATTTTGAGGCTTTTAAAGAAATGCCATTTGATTGCTAGTACTGCATCTACCGTTTTTTAGAAGGAAAGCAGATGAGATTCTTAGAGAAGACTGACACCCTGTGAAAACACAACAGCCTCTATCCTTGCATTTTTCTGTACAGGTGGCACAGGAGGAAGGCAGTGATCTTGGTGGTCATCAGATTCAATTCTCTCTCTTCCAGTAGCAACTCCCAGGCTGGATGAGCAGTGGTATAGAAAAGGGTCAGGACCTGACCCTGAAGAGGGTCAGGAATCTAACAACTGCCCATCAGATGAATGACATCAGATTAATGGCATGAACCTCAAGACTGGAGTGGCTAAGCCCCCAAAACAAAAAAACACACCCTTCCAAAACCCTCCACAACTGTCCAGCTCTAGGATCATGATAGCTTTCATGATTCAGAGGCGCAAAGGACACCTGCAACAATGCTGGAACTGGGAAGAGACACATGCTGCCCCAAAGGAGGGAAAGATTTTTCAGATGTTGAGGGCTTACGCCACCATCTTGATCTCACTTACGATGGAACAGCCTTAAAAAATTAACTTCTATATCCAAGAAAGCAGAAATTTTCAGCACAAAAAGCTCTACAGGGGATGGAGAACAGGACCAAAAGAGCTGTATTATTGGTACATTTGTGAAGGTTGGTACTGGAGATCTAAACTAACACTACAGAAATGGGGAGCTCAGGCAAGTATCAGCTTTGACAGAGGTCCCATTGATTTGCCACGAGAGTTCTCTGGTATGCAATGTTTGGTTCTTTCCAGTCAGGCTGCAGATCAGCAGATGAAGTGTGACTTAAGCAATTCATGCTCTGAATCTGATTCAGGATTTGCAGGTGAAAAAGTTAATTCCTGAAGAACCAGGAATGCTAGAACCAGCTTGCTAGAAGCCTCCATCTCATCATGCAGTTGGCAGAAACTAAAAAAATGGGCAAACCCACTTCCCTCTGAAAGCACAATCAAGGGAGAAAGCAAGTTTACCTTTTCAGTGGAAGCATGCATATATACAAATGTGAAGCCATGCACAAGTTATTATCAAGACACAACTAAACCTTGAGCTGTGAGCAACTTCTGTCGACTCTCTCAGTTCTGTGAAGGCGGGTATCTTAAGTCAGGCATGTCTCAAGTGATTTTTGAAGTTATTTTATTCTCAGTGCTTTTTACTGGGTTTTTAGAGTAAGGAAATTAAGATCTAAGGGGCACACAGATGGGACAATATCCCCACAAGATATCGTGAGGAAGGCAGAAGGAAACATGTATTACTTCTACAGACAGCGAAGCAATGTGGAAAATGTCTCTCAAGAACAGCATATACACTCAATCAATGGACTTACATACTATCACCTGCTGGGAGAATAGTAACAGTTCTGGATTCTCGATAAAAAAGGAGATTGTAGGTTCTGAGGCTGCAGCTTCCTTATTATCTAATGATGCTACTGCAAAACATCTATGTAAGTCAGTGCGACAATCTATATAGTTAGGGAAAAAATTACTCTTTCTGTGGTACTATCTGCATTATCATCAATGTCAGTACTTAAAAACACAACTTGGGTTTGAAGCCTTGCTGCAAATCAGTAAGGTACAGCTTGAAGAGAGCGGGAACTGCCTTTATTAATTTGTATTATTTTCAACAGTGATTGCTTTAACCATTAAAACCCAAAAGTCTTTACTATTTAATGACTACTGAAACAGCCAGACCTTCCCAGCCCATTTCATATTCTCCTGAAGCCATTTTAGAGCAGATGTAAGCTCCAAGCTGTAAACTTCTTCCATGTTAACATTCATTGTCATATGCTTAAGAAAAAGCTTTGGATCAGATACACGAGCAGCCAGGATCAATCTCTCCACTGCCGCTTGATAGTCACTGTTATTCTGAACTGTCTGATCTTCACATCTGTAAGTGATTTTTCACAAATACAAAATTAGGTAACATAGAGGCCCTGTGTCACTTGCCTGACTCTTTATGCTGGCAACAAGATTACAAAAACATTAAAATAATGCCTTGTGTTCACTTCACTTGTAATAGATCACGTGAGTTTCTAGACAAATTTTAGCTGATTGTGCTGAAGAATTAAAAAATTGGAAAAAGTATATTTTTAACATATTTTACGGTGATGAAAAGTAATAGGATTTAATGCCAGTGCAAAGTAGGTCTGCAATGTTCACAGCACATTTCATGAAGAAATGTTCGACTTTGGGCTGGAAAATTCAGTAAAGGAATGTGAACCATTTTATGAACTAGAAATAGCAAGAATTCACGTACATGCGTGAATCCAAAAGCATTGCTCATTTTTGGCATGTAATCACTTTTGGAATAAGGATGTGCCTAAGTGACATGCCTATGTTTTTGCAAGAGTAGAATTTACCCGTTAAGCAAACAAGCAGAGGTACAATAGCATACACATGAAAACAAGAGATAAAAAAACTTCTCATTTTTCAAAAGAACAAAATTAAGAGCTGTATTCCTTGGGAAGGGTAGAGGGGAAGGAAGACAGAGTACTCAAGTTTGAGATGTCTTTGTTCATCCTTCTTCACAAATGCACTTTTCTATGCAGTTTCACATTTTGATGTTAAGCCAGTCAATCTCAGAGAAAATGGGGTCTTGAAAAATAAATTATAGGTATAATCTAGTGACAGCAGTTGGTGGTTTGTGGACAAAGGAAAAAGCAACAAAACACATTTTTATCTGAAGGTATTAAGTTGCACAGAAAGGGGAGAAAAAAAAAAAAATCTAACAAATGTAGTATCGAGATACCCCCTATAAAGAGAATCAAGTAAAACGTCTTCATGCACTTTGCAAAAAACAGCCAAGAAATGTTAGAGCTGCTTTTTGAAAGGAGTAACATTTTGACTGTGCCCTTCTACACCACTGCTTAACCACAGGAATCTATACACCAAGATATCAAGCTGTCCTGTTTTTGAAAACGCAGTACACTCTTAGTGCGGTAGACACATTCAGTTAGGGAACACAGGCGAGTATCACTCTGGAACAATTACTCTTCTGCTACACACATGTAAAAAAAAAAAATAATAAACCACCCCAAATATTCACTGTTCTATAACCAGTTTAGAAACAAGGATTAAAAACAAGTTTTAAATCAAACATTCTCTTTCCCAGCCCATGGAAAATAAGAGCTCTCATTCATTACATGATCACACAGATAAATACAATCAAAATAGTACATATCTGACAACAAACCTTTTCAGTATTATTTGAAGAGTCTGAGTAGTAGCCATTGGACTTTGAATATCACTGGCATTTGAAACAATAAATATTTCAATGGCCAACAGCATCTCAACCTCAGACAGGTAAGACGGAATCGCCAAAAGTTTGTGATATAAATTTCCCTGCAGTGGTGGGTAGCAACCCAATGATAAAGCACCTGAGAGTAAATGCAGAAATGTAAGGAATTAGGATTACCAATGTTGAATATAGCTCTGTTTTCTTTGGTATGTGGCTAAGAAAGTGGGGGGAAAAAAAAAAACCAAAACAAACTCTTTAATGGATTTTACTATTTCACCTGTGAAATGGCCCGATTTGAGACCGCAGCAAATAGTATTCACTCGTAATACTCACTGTTGCAAAATGTTATTTTTATCAGTGAATATTATCAGTGATGATTAAAAAGCTCTGTCAGAAATCCGGGAGCTGCAAGTGCGTAATAACGCAAGGGCAATTTAGGACAGGTCAGACAGAAGCTTTATTAACTATGATTACAGTGAGAGGACATTTGAACAGCATCTCCCCCTTTGCTCCACTGTCCTCTGCCAAGTGGTCCCAGAGACCCAATCTATATAGTATTACAGGAGGAAGAAAAAAAAAAAAAGAAGCAAGGAAAAACAATCATTTCAATGTTAACAAAGCCAAGTATCCATCCCGGGAGGGATGGACTCCTTAAGTAGCTCGTAACCACCACAATTCTGAGACAGAATCAAACAGTAATGTGACAACATGGAGAGATGGCTCTTGGTGAACCCCGTCAGAATGGCACACCCAGTATTATCTTAGCTCAGAAGTGGGGAGTTGAAACAATCAGAGACTGTTAGCTTTTAGTTGAAAGCAATTTTCTTCTAGTTAGGATAAACTTCTTAGCCAGACCTCTCAAATCTTAAACATTAATAATTTTACCACCACAGCTCTAAACAGAAGTATAAAGAAATCTAATTTGCCTAGATGAAAAAATGAAGATGATGCACTTTTTAACCATTTCAGGATTCGCATTTTTGAAATTCTGGAATTGAATGTAAAAAATTAATTTTATCAGAATTACATTTATTTCATGCCAGGTAGTATGCACTGATTCTGTCACTATTTCCCAATAAGCATTTTGGTTGCAAATAAATTCCTGATAGTGACACAGAAAATACTGTTTTCTTCTTACAAAGTACACTCTTACCCATTTCTCCCCAACATATTGAGCTGTTATGAGCATATGTTATCCAAAGAACATAAGGAAAGGATATTGTTTAAGAAGCAACTTACTTTTGTAATAGGTCCTAGCTTTAGACCACAAAGAACTTCTTCCCAAAGCTGTGATTAATCCTCTAAGTAAAAAAAAATCAATAGCTATGTTTTTTGAAAGCATGAAGTCTACTGCAGAAGATGAGACCCCAAGGTTCTTGCTCTCAAAACAGGCATTTATCAGCTTGTTAAAAAGGCAGCTGTACTGAGAAACATCTACAGTACCTGAAATGACATGAAGAATATTAACTACTGAATTAAGTCAAATGCAAATCTAATTGAAGAAATGCTTCTCAATCAGTACCTAAATCAGGACTGTGGCTTCTATCAGCAAAATGGAACAAGGTTGAGATAACTTACGATAATGTTTTATTCATCAAAAGTCTTTTCATTCACGTTGTGAAAGAGAAGTGTTAATTTGTAAAAAGTAAAAATTTGCTGCCAAAACTGATAGGATCAGATAAAAATATATGCACTTGCCCAAGCCTATAAATATAATCTTCACCTGATCTTTCAGACTTAAAAATTGCACCAATAAAAATCACCTTGGTACTTTAAGTTCTGCTTCTACTCTTACTCTGAAGTGTCCACTTCCTCTCAACTGCCCCCTTCTTGGCAGGACTGAGCAGCCTTGTATCCACCTTGTGCCTCAATCCTTTTAGGATTCTTTAAGTAGATGGTCTTCCCACTAAGCTCTCCTAACATATCCAAGAGCACACGCTGGCAACAGGACTGAGACCTACACACAGAAATCAGCTGAGGTTTCCTCAGTGGAGCCTAAGTAACTGTGCATCTCATCTTGAAGTACACATCCAAACTTTGTCAGATAAACTGAGCCCAAAAGAGCACTCAGTTCTTAACATGGTATAGAAAAAAAGCCTAAGTTAGCTACCTCAGTTACAGAAAAAAAACAATGCATTTGTCTGAAGTTAAGATAAAATGAGTCGCCCCAATGATATCTGTATTTTATCTTATTGTATAGACTGTGTATGAGCCTTAAAAATTTAGTGGGTCTTTCCTGTTGCCGTGTGTAACTCAGCCAACTGGAAAAAGAGGACAGCTGTATAAACTCAGTGTGTGCATGTGCATGTGTGTGTGCGCGTGTGTGTGGCAAGAGCTGCAGAGTACAATACGTATTTTAACTGACACGACACTCCTTGGAAAAAAAAAATGGGCTCGTCTAAAACCATCTTACTTCTTCAACAAATTTTAGCTGGAAAACAAATGTAAAGAACAGCACAGAATCATCTGTTAAATTTTTAGCTTTTAACACAGTACCACTTTACTTACCAGAATGATTTTGAAAACCTGGTAAGTTCTGCAGAACTTCAAATGCCTGCCTGTACAGACTCTTCCTCAAGTATTTGTGCACTAGTGTACATAACAGATTATGTCGATTGATGATGTCCATTTTATCACAGGGCCACAATGGTGCATTTGTGGTCCACTCTGACTCTGTGGCAAACAACAGTGCAGTGTTATTTCTATGAACTGAAACTGCTGGATGCCGAGACTTTTGGCCACTAAGAATATACTGTAAACTGTAGCAGAAAACAAATTTCAGAGTTTCACAGAAAATGCAGTTCTGGTTATTAATAATTTGTTCCTTATCACTAACACTTCTCAGATGGGTTTTCTGAGCCTTTATATTGTAAATAACCCCTTTTATTAAATATCACTGCAGTAAAATGGGCTGTCAGTGGCATACATATGTATGTATATAAATACGTATATATCTATGTACATATATAAAATTGAATAGCAAATTTTAGATCCTCAATATGACTTTATAGAACACCTTTTACTCTTGTTTATACTCCTGAATTTCTTCTCTTTTCAGCAGATCAGAATTCCAAAAAGCCAGTAATTATGTGGTATGTAGTTGCAGAAATATGGTACTATTCTAAAGCTATTTTACTAAATGTGGATACCGTGAGGGGTAAAGAAACACTGCATTGACCCAAGCCTGAAAATTTTTTGACACCGAATGTCACCTGGCTCAAAGGAAATCTACATGAGGCAGGGTCACTTTCCAAGCTGCATCCCTCCCTTATTACCATAGGCTCTTGAGTAAAATGCTGTTGACAGCAGACTACTGCGAAAACTCTTTGGAAAAAAAATTGGTATTAGTCATAATACTTCTTATAAGTATCAAGAAAGATACTAACCAGTAAGACGGATCACATTTTATTTTTGTTGTCCCAGTATTAGTAACTTTAATAACACAGACCAGCTTGTTAACTTTTCTCTGAAATCTGTCATAGAAGGGGACTGTTCAAATTTAAGTCAAAACTCAGTTTTTTATAACACAAGCTCACCTCTCAATACCCATGTCGCTCCATCCAAACTTCCAGTTTTAAGAAAAATTTCTGCAGCTTTATTAACAATTTGACATCTTGATGCTAACCTCTCTGCACCTGTAAGTCCTTTCAAGACTGTAAAATGTATCTGTAGATCATGCAATTTATCCAAGACCTTCCTTCCCTAGCATAAGAGGGAGAAGGCAAAGGGGGACAGACAGAGAAAGCAATGGTATCAGTGAACACAGAATATATTTACAAAATATACAGCAGATTTAATGCAGTGATACAGATTCATAGACATCAGTTTAGTTATCCAAATTGAGTCAGGAAAAAAGAAAAGTATAGTAAAATTTCTAAAGAATAATAATTTTTTTTGACTGCATAGGCAAAAAAACTCCCATCAATCCACTGTTGAACAGTTTCCAGCACACTATTCCCCATAACATAACTTCTACTACATAATATTCCTATATGGTATTTTTATACACTTTGTAATTAATTTGTATTTGCTTACTTTAGTATAATATTAATTTTACTCTTTTGATTCCATTCAGCACTATACAACCGATAAAATTCTAAAAAGATCATACAGAGAGTTTTCATTTTGCAGCAGAGGCATAATTGTTAAACTGAAATAATTACTGCAGCATAAGCCAAAGGAAACACTGACAGTTGTACCCAGCAGGACAATAAGCTGGAAAAAGTTGGGCCTATCTGGCCAACAGCATAACAACCAACAACTTTATGATCATAGTCCAGGTTGCTATTTAGACTGGCTTCCTATAGAAGCTTCCTCTTAACAACTTTTGGGTTGGCCTTTTCAGTCAAAGATGGAAGAAAGGTAGCAGTCTCAAAGATAATTAAGATCCGACCAACCTAAAAAAGATGATGAACGAGTCAAAGTGGGATATCAAATTCATGTCCCCAGCAAGGCAGGGACAGGCAGGACTCAGCACTTGTCCTGTCTGGCTGCACCTTGCTAGTCAAGCAACACAAACGAAACTCCAAACTAGACATGTTTCAGCTCTTGCTTAGTGGGTGCATCAGTGAGGAAGTGGCTTATTAAAAGCTGTGGTCATGTGTGTGCACACATTGTGGTGGTGGAACAAGGGTTGTGGAGGTAGAGGGAAAGGGAGGTTTAGGAGAACAGAGAAGCTGACAGAACATGAAAATTACTTATTAAGAAGCTTATTTTTTGAAAATACTTTATGCATATGCACATACATACTGTGGACTGGCATAATGCTTAAAATTGGAGACTTCTGAAGGCCTACAGGTATCTGTAATGGTTTATCTTGGCATAACCCATAAAAGAATACTAACTACGTCACTGCAGTTAACATTTAAGGTGTAAAGAACCCATTCAATTGTAGATGGATGTGGTTGAAGGGAAAAAAATACATACCAGAAAGACTCAGCTGAAACTTTGACAGCAAAATAGAAACTTGAAATCTAAGCGCAAACCAGAGACAGAATTAAGAAGGATCTGCATCTATTCCATCCTTTTAGCAAAAGGAAGGACCACTAAGAAGTGGGTCTTTATAGGAAGATGAAAAACATCCAGCTATAAGCACAAATGATCTATAAAGGAAGGGCACCCAATTAAAATGCAGTTCTGGAATGAGAGCCTTCATTGGACAAGAACCTCTGACCAATCCTCTGAAGTAATAAAAAGTTGGGTAAAAATAAACCCTAGCAAAGTCCTTCAAGACAGGAAATAGCTGAAATGGGAAGTGGATGAAATACTTGCCCAAGGAGTGTTAATGTTGCAAGATTCTCTACAAGTGAATATCCAGAAAGTAGTCTTGCATTGCTTGAAGAGCTGTCTCCATGGAAGACCTATTCACATGTTTCAAATCTGCATGTTTTTTTGAAGTACATCTGTTTTATGAAATTTCCTTAGCTCTTACAAAGAATATTCTCTTCAAGACCAAGGAGCATACATATTTTACTCCCGAGAGCCACCAAGCATCAAAGCTATGCGATAAAAAGGTTTGACGTTCATGAAGGGAAAGTGATCTGAAAAGCACATCTGGAGTTTTAGGCAGTCCAACATATTCATAAAATGGCATAGGGCACGTCCTAAAGCCAAAATTACTTTGGGCACAGCAAGAAGAACAAATCCATCACTATCTTATTTTCTGTACCACTTTTGGGAAGAAACAAGACATGAATCAAGCAGATACTAGCCTGTATCTACAGGACTAGGGACTTACCTGGTAAGCATAATGGAGTGAAAGTGAAACTGGTCAGAGAGGTAGGAATGACAGTTCTAGTTCATCCCTGAAGCAGAGATCAATTTGGGACCTGCCAGTTCGGATAAAAATCATTCAGAGCATAGCCTCATTCACACTCCCATATGGTCAACACAGGTTGTCCACAAGGCTATTTGAGGATCTTGGTAAGCAGTCTGTTGAGAGGTGGGTTTGATACCTTCCACAACATTCTCAAAGAAGCAATGATCTTTTGCTTTAGATATGAAAAAAATCATAGTATTGCAAGAAC
The DNA here is from genome assembly GCA_013400535.1 of Scopus umbretta. Classification (NCBI taxonomy): domain Eukaryota; kingdom Metazoa; phylum Chordata; class Aves; order Pelecaniformes; family Scopidae; genus Scopus; species Scopus umbretta. Next base: position 49,973 of record VZTL01060659.1, read on the forward strand.
TGTCTACTGCTAGTAGCTCCTGTTACACAAGAGAAACACTACACATGCTTTTGACACCTTGCACCTCTCAAATCAGGACATGAAGATGAAACCTCCTTGGAATATCAGAGGTCCTGCAACCTAAATATCAGTATCTCCCTTAAGATGGATCTGGAAAACAGCTAAAATGTATGAAGGCATTTCCCTACAAACACTGAATATATGCTGTTTCTGCTGAAGATGACAGCCAAAACTCAAGCCAAACAAAGCTCTCTGATGGGCATGTAAGCACTCACCATTCTTCAATGCCAGAAATTTATAGACTACCTCTTCTATGGCCAGGAATATCATAACTGTTCTAACTGCTGAGTTTTCTGGAACAAAAATGCTTCAAAAAGTTCTAGTGCAGTACTACTAAAGTGCTAATGCAAAGACCCTCTCTCCTTCCATTTACTCCTAAAAAGTACCACATTGTGCTGTGGCTTGATAGGGACCTGCAAAAGACCATTCAACGCAACAAACTGATGCTGCAAAACTAACGATTCATCAAAATGGGTGTATTGCCTCTAGACTAAGCACCTCTATCAAATACCTCCTGGGACTTGGGTTGACTCTGGAAACAGACTGAGCAGTGCACAGGTTTTACATAACAGAATTCTTGAAGGTTATCCCCTAGAGTCAATAGTACAAAAGACATTTTAATCCTCTGATGCAAACTAGAAAGGGTTCCTTAATGATAATTCACAAAAAAAACCCCAAGAGACAAAAGGGGACAAGGGGAGCATTTGCTTTTGTTCATAAAAATACATGCTAGAAATCATCTTGTATGGGATGAGGAACATCCCAGTACGGCATAATTATTAGTTGTAAGGATCTGGCCCATTGACACAAAGGTAAGTTCGGAATGTGATCATTGACTAAAGTACACTCCAGAATCATTGGTGGTTTACGTAATTTCTTATGTTGTCACCAGTCATGTTGCATTGTATATAGGAGATCCAGCTTGGTATATGCTGCTTCCTTCCAGGAAGAAAAAGACAAATTTAACATTGAAACTTGCTGCAGTGAACTTATGATCAATACTGCATGAGGCCTAAAGAGTGTAAAACATCCAGTGAGAGGTCTAGTCTCTTAACCCTGGCCCTCTGTAATATCTGACAGCAAAGAAAGTATTGTAAAGGGTATTTCTTTGTGAGGTCAGAGTCTTTGCAAGATTCACAGAACTTAGAACCCTGGATTCAATGGAAGGAAAGCACTTCCAGTGATATTCTGGGGAATAAGTAGTTCACCAAGTGCAGCAGTAGCTTTGCTATGCTTCTCTTCTGTCTTCCTGGCCTTATCCATTCCATCTGAGGTCAGATTCAGAAGAGCCAGTGCAGGAAAGGGGCCACCCAAACTTCTGTAAATATTGCTTGAGTTGGGAGTTCTCAGAATACAGCAGTATTGCCAGACAGAGGAAAGTGGCATTTCTGGGAAACAATCCCATCAGCACCTCATCCCAGAATCTCAGTAAGACCTGTCTCCTAATCCAGATTCATCCTTAGCTCAGAAAAGTCAAAAGCTGAATCTGAACAATCAAGTTTCTAGGTTGCAAGACAAGATTATGAGGGGCTCCATAGAAGACTACTGCTCAGAAAGGCACAATAAAATGCTTTGATCCAGCTGGACGATTAAGAAGTACTAAGATGGTGGGCAGGCAGGTGGCACATCCAACCATTCAACTAGAGAAACACAGTTTAACATCCAGAAAAGAAATGACTCATTCTTTTTCTTCGAGTCAGGTTCCTATAGTCTAGTATACCTTTATCCACTGCAATACTTTGTGGTAAGAATACATTACACTTATCCCAATCCTTCCAATGAAATTTCTGTCTGCTTCATTATGTTGTGAATTTTTTATTACTGGAAAGAAAAAAAAAATTGTTAAATTTTACATGTAAATGCAGTTTTAAAGAAGTTACACACTTGAAAAACACGGTCATTGTGAAAATATTAAATATACTTTCTGAAATATTTGCCATTAAAAGTAGTAACTTCTTAACACCAGAAGGAGGGTCAATAACTATAGTTTATGCAGACACTATTTCATAGTAGCCTAATTCATCTGTAAGATGCTTGGACAATGTAATGGTAAGAATTAGTAACATCATTATTTGTAAAGTAAGCTTTGCATTTTCAGGCACTATGAAGAAATGTTGGCAGTTACAGAACTGAGTAATTACAAGTTTTTCCAACCATCTTATACAACCACTTTGGAAGCACCAAAGCCTCCAAAGTGGGGTGTGAGCACAACAATCCATTCAGGTGTGGGAAGAAAATGTTTTTTTTACCATTAGAAATCATAAATAAGAGAAAATATTTTAAAAAGCAGTGTTTATTTCTTCTTTATCTCATCAATTTCTGTTTTTGTGTACATTTTACAATGTACTTAATATATCAGTGTAGTAGTACATGTATATAATTTATAAATAAATAAATAAGCAAATTGGGGTTGAGTGCTTAAAAATTTTTCACTGATAGAGGTGCCTATCAGTTTGGAGACCACTGCTTTAGGGAAGACAGTGTCCCAAGCCCCACCAAAATCTCTGTGTCACAAATGGAAGCTGTGATAGCCTGTTTTATTATATGAAAGTCTGTGGTCAGAAAGGTCATGTCACATATCTGCAATAAATATTCATCATGTTTTAGTAGTTAATACAGGTTGAAGAAGATCTGAGTCATCCATTATAAAACACTTTGATATCCTACTGACACTTCACTGAGGCTCAGTTTTCTGCAAACTTATTAGGAAGAATGATAGAGATACATAAATGAAGATGCACAGGGAGGAAAGGGGTAAGAAAACCTGCCAGAACTATTAAAAAACTAGAAGGTGTTTCGTGGACCCAGCCCTTGCAGAAATTCTTGGTTCTTTAGAGAATAAAATAATTCTGAAAATCCAAATTACTAAAAGGAGTACAAATTATATATATGATGTAACCCTGTTCAATGTGTTTTGAAAGATACAAGTATAGATAGCTGTATTTACAGCTCTATAGTTTATTTATGCTAGTAAGAGTGTGACAATACTTAAACACGTTTGCCTTTGCCCTGAGAATAGGACATTCTTATTAAAAGACCACCACTTTTGGTTTCTCTTCCTGATTTCAGAAAGCTCAAATATCCTTCTTTCAGAACTTTCTTTGACTTCGAAGTGTAAGCGCTGTGGATTTTACTTCTACTGGAAAATGGCTTCTATTGAGCATTCTAGCTGACTGTATTTGCACCTCAAGAAATTCTAAATATTTTAACATAAAATTAACTAATATTCAGAAAACAGTATATGAATTTCGTTTTTTTACCTCTTTTAAAAATCTCTACAACGAATAACGATGAACAAAAAGCATTTCTTGCATATTAATTTTACCTGCATCAGCAAAATCACAAAAAGGAACTTGTGGTCTGTCTGTCTCAGAATCTCTGGTTAGTATCTCAGCAATACATAAAGACAATTTCTGAAGATCATCAAAATGTTCACATCCAGTTCTCGCATTAACATATAAAGCTCCCAGCTTGGTCCAATCACTTTTTTCCTTGCAATGCTGCAAGGAAGGCAAGGGATAAATATAAGTGAACCGGCTTCCAGAATACCACACAGAAAATACACTGAAATTCAAGAGATACACCTGGGATAGATTTAAAGCAGAAAAAAGATGCAGATGAAACGCTACTGACAAGAACATCCACGTTCAATATGGCACAGTTACATGTTGCCTATCTTGCACTGACTGCTAATCAGTTTTGTCCCTCAAGAAATTAAAATCCTTTTTGCATTTATGTCATGACCCCAATTGGGGAAGCTCATAACTTATTCATCCTATTTAAAAACTGGCATTCATCCAGTATTTTACTGTCTTTTTTTTTTTTTTTTGCATGATGCATGCCAAATTGATGGTTATTTTCTATATGAATTAGTCTTTTGCTTGCCAGATCACTTGATGACTTTGGTGTTAAAGGATTAAAAAATAAATCAGTCCTGGTTCTTCCCTTCTTAAATTTTGGTCTCAGGATCTGTGCAGTGAGTGTGATAATATGTAAACTGTATTATAACTGTGCACAGTAAGCAATCTGCCCTTGAATATGAAAGATGCAAGTGTCCAATTAAAGAATTTTTAATAATATTTTCTTATTCTTTAAAATAGCTCTTAGTGTTGCCAATTACAGCCTTTTACAACTGTGCCTTTTTACACTAGATACTAATTCTACCTGCTAAATAATATATTAAACAATTTTTTGGTGACAAATGATGTACCACCACCAATTACAAGCATGAAAAATGTAAGGCATAAGAAATAATTGCTTAGAATTATAAAATCTTTGAATTAGATGCAAAACCAAGAGAAAAACTACAAATATGTAAATTAAATTACTGACATCACAGGAAAGTCAAAGACAGTTTTCCCCTGCACATTAATCTTTCCCAAACATGGCTTTGCATAAAAATATTTTATCATAATCTCAATATATTTAATAATAAAGCCCACTAATTTTAAATGATGTAGAAATGACTATTTCTTGTAGGTTTAAAAAGTCATGGTTTAAGTATTCCAAGAGGCTTGAAGAATGCACATACTGTACCTGAATTTCAGCCACTGCCAAGTTGAAGTCAAAAAGCCAGTTCTTTTCAAAATGTCTTTCCTGAAATCTTCCGTACGAAAAAAATATTAATACTTATCTTTAACCCATCCTATTGAACTAAACTATGCACTAGCAGAAGGTGATCAACAAATTATCATGTATGAACCGATGTGTTTTTCATCCTATTTACTAGACATTATGCAAACTGGACACTGAAAACACACATTTACAATCTTGCCAAGGGAAGTCAGTACATGTATTAAGCAAGTAATTGAGCGGAGCTATTTTCATAGAAAATACTCCCTTATTTCAGTAGAAATGTAACTGAAAAGGTAAAAAAAAAAAGTTAATTACATGAAGAAAGCGCTATTCAGCTTCAAATACCTAGGAGCATACTATTTTATTCTGATGCTGCCACTGAAACAATGGATACATCTACCCAGTGTGATGCTGTCATGTAGAGATACATAACCTACACATGAATGAGCTAACACATGCAGTTGAAGTAGCACAGCTGCTCAGTCTTCATAGATACAGATTGCTTCTTGGTTTGTGCAGAAAACACATACACACTGAGGCAACCTGGAAGGGGTCATTCCTTTTGTGAATCAGATTCTTGATCGGAAAAGCGATAAAAATTACCTCCAACATGTGCGGTAAGTTGCACTGGTTGAACAGAAAGATCTGTGGCTGAAAGGTACTCTATGGGAAAAGTATGAAAAGCATCAAATAATTTCTACAGTGCTTTCAACCTGAAACTGTGATGGCTGTTTTTTCCACACAGTAGATGCTGCATATTTGGTTTCCTCTAAGAATCAAAGGCTGCTTTGTGAATCACAAATTTAGTTTCCCAACTTGTGTGTGCGTGCATAATGCGGATGATACAAAAAATAAAAAAGGAATCACAATCTTGTGCAAGTGATGGGGAGACATCAACAGTCTTGGAACAGATTTGGTCTGTGATTTCACATTTTGCCCAGCATAATCCAGCAGTACTTAAAAAATATGACCCTCCTCCCTAGTTGTGTTGGCACACGTGTTTATGCGGTCACACAGTACATGCAACTAGAAAATTACTTCAGGTTATAACTAATCCTCTTATTGCGTAGAAGGGTTGTTTATTGCATAAGTACTGTTTGCTTATGCAGGCCTGAATGATATATTAAACCATGATGTTTCTAATTTGACTACAATTATATAAACTTGTAGCACAACTGGGAACAGATTGTACAGTGACGATCAATATGGAAAAAAATAATCACAACTGTGGTCAGATTCTAAGTTTTGACTTAACAATCCTTGATCTTGGAAGCACAGCAGCTTGACAGCACTTTAAAATACAATTGGGCACGATATGATATTTTCATCCAAAACACTAAATCTGCATTTTCTACTTGCCTTTTAAAGTTTTTATATGAATTTATAAAAATAGAACCTGAAGAAGGAACTAGACAGACATAACCATAAAATAGCTCCTTAAGGACATACCTGGATTTTATGTTCAAAACAGTATTTATTTCCTGAGTGGAAACTTGCAGTTGGTGAAGGAAGTTAATAATATAGTCAAAATGTTCAAACTCAAGGAACATACCAGCATCAATGAGCTGTAATATCAAACAAGGGGAAGAAAAGTAAGCATACTGTCCTGATTTCAGCTTAATTCAGAGTTAATTTTCTTCCTAGTAGCTGCTATAGTGCTGTGTTTTAGATTTAGTTTGAGAATAATGTTGATAACACGCTGATGTTTTAGTTGTTGCTAGGTAGTGATTACACCAGTCAAGGACTTTTTCAGCTTCCCATGCTCTGCCAGGGGCACAAGCAGCTGGGAGGGGGCACAGCCAAGATAGTTGATCCAAACTGGCCACAGGGCTATTCCATACCATATGGTGTCACGCTCAGTATAGAAACTGGAGGGATTTGGCCGAGGGGCAGCAATCGCTGCTCGGGGCCTGGCTGGGCATCGGTCAGCGGGTGGTGAGCAATTGCATTGTGCATCACTTGTTTTGTATATTATTTTATCATTATTATTATTGTTATTTTCTCTTTCTCTGCTGTCCTATTAAACTGCCTTTATCTCAACCCACATTTACTTTTTTTTTTCCCCCTGATTCTCTCCCCATCCCACCGGGGCAGGGGAGGGTGAGCGAGCGGCTGTGTGGTGCTTGGTTGCTAACTGGGGTTAAACCGCAACACATACAAAAAAATTGTGATCACTTATGTATTGCCAGAGGCAACTGGCAAGCAATAGTGGGAAAAACATGTCACAGTGAATCTCAGTCAACAAAAAGGGATAAATGGAAATCCCTACCACAAATTCAGCTTGTCACAATATAACTGTAAAAAAAGTAGTACTGAAATAATATTAAAGTGGTATGTTTGGGTTTTAAAACAGGCAAGGTATTTCAGAAACTCCAACAAGTAGCAGTAGTACAAGCAAACTCATACCTTACAAAAGGTACTGATTAATGTAGGCACAGCATCTCTTATATGCAAAGAAGCCACATGCTCAAAAACTTTCAGAAGCACATCTACAGCTGGCTAATTTAGACAAAAAAGCACAATCAGTTTTGCAACTTGGTTCAATTAGAAAGCTTAGAGTTTTTATAATAGGAACTTCTGAATTGCTCTTCCCCCCCACCCTTCCGCCCAAGACATGAATACCAGAGTAAAAACAAACTTATTACTACAAATGGCATAGTACTCAAAAAACTAAGAAACTATGAATCAGAGATTTAAAAAAATATTACAAGACAACCTACCAGTGTATTGATTCGTACAGTTACATTCAGTATCTGAAATACTTCCTGCAACAAACAGTTCTTGAGCAAAGAAATGAGAAGATCATTCAGCACTTGAGAAGCAAAATCCACACCAGGAGTAACTTCTCTGTAATACTTCACAAATATTTGGACTGAAAAAGCAAGTAAATTAATTTTACTTCGGGGTAACTGATGCTATTTACACAAGTTATTTCCTTAAATTTTAAATGCAGTGTAACAACCCTTAATTATCCAGGGTATTATGGGACAAGGGTATGGAAAAAAATGGATGAAAGGATCCAGTTTGAATACAGTATTAACCTTACGAGACCCAGACCGATTATTCTTAAGTATCTCATGTAATTGAACTGAACACCATAAGCCCTGTACCTTTCAAGAAAGCTTAGCTGATTTGGTGTAACACAAGAAAACGCACAATACCAGGTTAGATTTGGTAAGCACATGAAGGTGGTAAGGCCTTTCCAGACACGAAGCTCTAGGAAGTGAAGTGCAGTGTTATCATGGTAGATGGTCGCACAACCTGTTCCAGTGCTAGCCTTGATAGACACGTACTGTAGCCCGCTTGTACCCAGCGTCATCTGCATTGCAATGCTCCGTCTTTTGGCATGGGAACATTACTACACAGGGTGCAACCGGATCCCACGTTCACACTGTGCTACACTCTAATAAACCTTCAAAAACTTAAGACTGCTCAGGGCAGGTACAAAAGGAATGACTGTGCAGCGTAAAATTTAGCTGTTTCTGACTGAACTCAAAAGATCAGATGGATGTGAATCAACTACAGTCCCTAAAATGTGTTAATCACAATTGCTTGCATATGTGGTAATGTGAAGAGACTGAACTAAAGCTGTTTGGGTGCTGCAACAGCACTTCAAGAGCTCAAAAATTCTGAAGTTTTTGGATTTGTGATGTTTGGCCAGGGTGCTTAAAAGTGCCTTTACAAAATTTTGGTTCTCTTAAACCTCTCCCCTGCCCCAATTACTCACTTCTACTCTCAAGTCTAGTTCCATTCAGGCTAAGTTCATTTTCTGTGGAAGTCACATTTAACAACCTCCTGAGATAACTGCATATCTAAATACATAGCCTCAATAGAAAATTGGAACATGAAAACACATGGATTGGATGCATTCCTTTGAAATCAGAAGTTCTTACTGTTGAAAGTGACACCCATTTCTCTCCTGACAGCCATTTGCTTTAAATAAGCTAAGTATCAAAGATACATCAAAAGCTACTACTATATCATACCTGCACGTTTTAGAAGGCCTGATTCTTTGATACTGATATATGTCCTAAGTATTGCCATGCAAATCTAGAAAAAGAGGAAAAAAAAATCCATAGTAAAATGTTAACCTGAATTTATGCCAAACAAAAGCACTACTCACAAATATGAGTTCTATAGGGAAATAAGCTTTACATTGCTTCTATTTAACGTATACATACTGACAAATGGTATAAGAAGGTAACTGTGTCTGTAGGCAAAGGCACTGTGGAAAGGACAGCAAATCAAATAGAATAATAATGTAGATGAAACGTTTGGGAAAGGAGCTGCTGGGACCACAGCTGCATGCATACGTGTGATATACTCATAGCAAACAAAAAAAATTTGAAAATCGTTACTTCAGAATTAGTATAAATGTGGCAGACTGTAAACAAACAGAGAAAGGGAAGCAAAAAGGTAAAAGTGAAAACATGATAAACAAAAATTACATGAATGTACCAACTAAGAAGACAAAAAATAATCTAGAAATGAAATAGATAATACTTATCGTCACTAAGAATCGCTTATAAAGACACAGAAGAAAAAATTCAGAACTAACTCGACTTAATGAACCATTTCACCCCAGACCCACTTGATTAAAAAAAAAATCCACACCTAGATACTTTAATATGTTATCTGCTATTGGAACATTCTTGTCTTAATATCTTAAGCTGTCAGCTTTGTGATACTTACACATTTTGCTCCATCTCTGCAAATGAAGAAGTGAAGACTACTGATATTAAATCTTAGAATTCCAAGTTAGGAAAAAACCACCCACCTTTTCAGATACCCTTTGTCGCTTAAGGAACATTTACAGTCTTTCTGCACAACAATGTAAATGGGTCATATTCAATACTATTTTGTGGAATAATGAAAAATTAAGAGACAGAAGACACCCTAAATTAGTAGTCATGTTATTACAGAATTGAATCAGGTTTATTTTTACATGCCACTTCAAAATTAGACAGGATGCACCCATGGATGTTGTTACACAGCAAATGAATTATCACCAAAGCAGAAGATACTGGCTTGTGGCCAAGACATCTGTTTTTTTCAAGACCATTAACCTGTTCAGATCATCAAGTCGAAGAGCACAAGAATTATACATGTAAGTACACTGAACAGTAATAAAACTTACTGGTTTTATTTTGAAAGTGTCATAAATTTTTGAACTATAGCCTAAGATATACCCTTCAGAAAATCATGCAGAATCTTTGATCATTAATGTATATGCAGTGTCACTTGGCAATGGGTTAACTCATTTAATCCAAGTCTACAATCCCAGGTGGCTGAGGGCATTTCCAAAACAAACTTTAGCACATGCTTACGGTATGTAAATTAGTTTGCTTTCTTTCGGAATCTGTTTTCCTCCTTCTTTGGACTGACTCCCAAAAAAAGCCAAGATTGCATCTGGAGCTCTGACTGTTCCAAGTATTAGTGAAATTGCTTGGAAAATCCAGTTGTAGTAGTATTTAATCATGGGACACGTTACATTACATTCATAAAAGAAACTAAACGTGTTACTCATTTACAGCTTCTAGGAGGCTTCAGTTGATTTAGTTGTTTCAATTTTAAAAGGTGTAACTGAACCTACAGACCATGTAAGAATGTGAGAATCTCTAAATTTCAAGTTAACCATAATGGTTTTTGAATTAAGGGACATGAAAGAGACAATTCCCATTTTCAAAAGTAGCAGACATCACACTATTCTGTCGCCTAACAGTTGATTCCACAACTCATTTAACATGACAATTTAATGAAAACCGTAACAAAGGGCTGTGTATCTCATACAAGCAACCTACTGTCCAGTAAAACACAGTTCTACTACAGTAACACAGAGGTGCTTAAATCAGAACAAGCACCAGAATTTATGAAATCCTTCAGCATTTCCCAGTCAGTGTGCACTCTGATGTTTAGTAAGAGGGAAAACCCCATGCTGCAGCCCTTTGCTCAGTGAGATCAAAGACAGGATCCTTTTTGCAAGAGATTCTGTTTATCAGCCCTGTGGTATCTTTGAGACACTCAGTCCACGTTAAATGTGGCTAAAACTGAACAACAGGTTCAAAAAGTATTTAAAGGCGGTTGGAGACAGTAATAAAAGGACAGTGCAACTTTAAGTCTCATTTCTTTAGGAAGCCAGATTTAAGAAAAAAAAAAACCCAACCAAAAACCAAAACCAGAAAAACCCCAACACAACCTCCCCTGCAAAAAACCCACAACAGAAGCATACATCCAAGGCCCTGAAGTTGCAAGACGACATAATGAAGACAGAAATCTCCCTATTTTATATTCTGTTTGTTTCCAGTTAGAAGTATATAGGATCAAGGAAAAAGGGAGTAAGAAGTCACAAAAAAGTACACATTTCTTTAGTGGATGTAAGTCCAAAAATGTTAATGAGTAAGGTGCACAGAGCTAAAATAAAATAAGAGAAATACAGTTTGCATAAAGACATGTTTTCAAACCACTTGTTTATCTGTGCAGTTACTATCTGTGCTACAGTCTGAAGTGTCATTCAAGCCAAACCAAATTTCCTGTCATTTCAATGTATGCCCGCTGTCTCTTGTCCTTTCACTGGGCACCACTGAGAAGAGTCCAGCTTCATCTTCTTTGCCCCCTCCAATCAAATACTGATACACACATTATTAAGATTCCAACCCCCCCCTTAAATACTTTAGGGAGTATTTCGTACACAATCTTAGTAGTTTTGTTTACTTTGCCTAATACAGGAGATTTCACTGTTTAAAATTAAAGGCATCTTTTAAAAAAAAGTAAAACCCAGTAACTCGTAGAACTTGCTGAGCTCAAGAGTATGCTGATTTTCAAAACATATGCTTTTATGAATTAAATCACTGCTGTGTTGTGTGATCAATCACAACTGTGAAGAGCATTAAATCCTAGTATGTTATGCCTTAAAGCATCAGCCAGTTACTTAATGAGAAGGAAGGAATATCCATTATGGGGAAAGGTATTTCTCTTTAAAATTCTGGTAACAGTCGTCACTGGAAACACAGTACTAAGCGAGCGGAGCAACAGTCTCCATAACAGTTCCTAAAGAGATTTATTTTCCTCGTATTTGACTAGATGACTTTGTTGCTACTTTACCTGTCTTCCATTTATGTACTTTGGTGCCACCATGAGGTGCTTGGCCTATTATAATTTTTAAATGGACAGTTCTAAATAAATAACTAAATACATAAACAAACAAAACCCAAAGTATACTTCCAGACTACCAGAAAAGTTAGGCTAGGTTTGGTGCACAGAACAGTAAGCATGCTGGAGTGCTGCACCACAAGTAAAATCAAATGGAACAGGTTTTTAGTAGTTTTAGGAAAATAATTTAATTTTTTAATGTGTCTGTATATAATGAAGCACCACAAACCACGATAATTCATACAAACTAGCTGAAAATCAGTGACATTCACTACAGCCTGCCAAAGATATTACACAATTGAGGAAAAGGGAAAGTGTCCCATATAAAATTACTCTCAAATGATCTTAGTATTTTTAAGCTGTCATATAAATTTTCAAAGGGGTTACAAAGCATTAGGGAAAAAAAAAAAGCAGCTCTTTTTTGAGACATAAAAAGGAAAAGAGAAAAAATTAAGAAAAATAAAACCAAATTACACTAATATATTTTAAAACTCTGACACTGTATATTTAAGACACCAAGGAAATTAGGAAGCTCCTTTAGATGCTACCTTTTTTTCTTTTTAGTATTTATGTCTAACAGGTTTGTCACAAGTTATTCTTTACATTTTGATTCTGTAATTTCTTACTTACTGACACCAATGATAAAATTGTACTCATACCAATCAGACAGTAGATAAGAAATAGATCTTGTAAGACCTGATGAGGACAAGTTTAGGCATTTGTCTTCGTTTAGTTGTTTTAATGTTTTTGTCTGCTTCCACGTGACTTACAGAACACCTAAGTCTTGGTTTCATACAGCCAACTCCAAAATCTTACTACATGACAGCATGATTAGCTTGCCTTGCACAGTTCTTGGAAGTACTACAGACTCATAATTTCTTTGTTAAATGGTTTGAAAACACATCTATTTGCCCAACACTGGAAAAGTACTTTTGCTTGCAAATATTATGAGAATTGTTGCTCCATTTAAGGAGATTACAGCATCTTTAAACAAACATGCCCCTGTGGCACAAAACTTGCAGAAAGGAATATACCATAGACGGCTTTTGACTTTAAGAATACATGCAAAGTCTGGGTTTGCTTACAGGTCTCCAATGCTTGGGACAGAAACGTCTCAGAATCTCCCCATTCTACTACTCTATATTCGTACGGCCTAATTCTTGCTCTTTTGCTGATGTCTGTTCTCTTAAAAAGTCTACTAGTTCAAAATTCTACCTTTCTTTTCTTTAAAAAGAATTTTAGAAGCACTTGAGAAGAAGGATTTCTGAACAGTTCTTTGATCCATTAATCTCTGAAATTTACTCCCGTTCCATATAAAAATGAACAAAGGAGATGTCATTTTGCATTTAAAAAGTGTCCACATTTACAGTCCATTCCTTGCTTCAATAAATCTCTTTACCTTTTCATGCCCTTGTTCAGGAACATGCCAAAACCAACATTTTGCTCTTTCACATCCACGCAAAGTCATGAAATAAAATCTGCAATATTTACGGGGCAATTCAATCATCTCGAGGATCCGCTGGACGGAATGAGAAGCCTAAAATAAACCAAAATTAAAACAAGCAGGAAAAACCCAACAGATAATATTTTTTGAAAGCAAACATGCTCATTTTTTTTTGAGAATTTCGAAGTACCTACAAATTATGAACAAAAGCAAACCTTTTAAACAACTCTATTCTGTATTTGCAGCATTTCGAAGCAGACCAAGATCAATGCCTTGTCACGTCGTGCTAGTGTCTAACACAACAAAAATTTGTCTTGAAGACCACAGACAGAAAGAATGCGAGAACTGCTAAATGAGATGGACAATGAGTAGAGAGGAGGAAGAAAGGTGACAAACTCCCGCATGGCTCTGGATAACAGCCTGAGAATTCTGGGGCATCAATTTCCTTTACCCTTTTTCAGTGCCCAGCATAATGGATAATGCAGTCTGTCCTAAACATGTGAAACCTTGTCTGGTTTTCAGTTCTACAAAAACAATAAAGCAAAAAGCATTATTTGATTTTGCTTAAGCTGGAAATAGAAATCAACAAAAGCTCCACTGTGAATAGCTGTACCCCCATCATTGATTTTGTTCTCGGAAATTGTATTTACTCAGTGATAATATCTTTAGAGGAGAAGAAACATGAACATACATAGATTCATAATTTCTGACTAGATATGTGGAGAATTGTCTGAATATCCAAACAAAATTAGTGCCAACGGATCTGAAATCATTAAGGCTTTAACAACTCACAATTGCATTTTTTTCCACCTTCCATGGCTCAAAATCTCCATAATTTTGCAATGGCAGTAAAGGATTTTTTCCTGAAAACCTGTAATCTAAAAATTAGAATGAGAGCAATAAATGGATCATGTAATAAAACGAATCATACTGAAACCACTCTCATTTATCTTCCTCTGTATTTATAGTTCCTTCAAGTTACAGCAATGATTAATGAAAATTTGATTAATACAATCTAAAGCTAGTAATTTAAGTTACAATTTTCTTCATTATCCTAAAACTGAACGTTATACAAACTTCAAGAGTAAGCGCATCTAAATTAAAAACTTCACTACTTTATCCAAGGTTTCTAATCTAACTTGCAGAGATGAGAAATGGAACAAAAGTATCCAGAAGTTTTACTTTCAAAAGGAAAAAATAAACCCCACTTTATCAGTTATCTTCGCATTCCCACATCACTAGCCATAAATTTAAACTGTTTTTCCAGAATTGAAATAAAACCTTTCATACTCTATGTTTTAAGGAGTTCAATATCAAGCTTAAGTCCAATGTAAGTTACTGGTTTCTTAACCATGAAACTTGGTTTTAGAACTTTAATTATTATTGATAACAGATTTCTCCTCTGAAAAATGAATAAAATTAATGGAAGATAAAAGTTCAAATTTTCAAATCCATATCTAAAGAGACATAAGAGTGTTTGAATGCCTTGCTTTCTAGGGTTCCCATCTAGCCCTTTGAAAGAACTGGATATTCAAAAGGCAGGGTGCTTAGCCCTTTCTGACAAACTATAGTTACTGAAGAGCATCCAACAATGATGCATGTTCTACTACAGACTTGCACTAGATACATGGTTCTGCATATCTGCATGTCCTTCTAAACCGACCGGACTACCGTAGGATAGGAAGGAGAAATATAACACAGAACAACTAAATATCTAAATGTTACTGTCACAGCTGCATAATTTTGTGCCGTGATGGTGGGCAATTTGGTAAATTCAGTATTGGATAAATTTAGTGACAGGAAAAAGACTGAGATAATGGTCAACCACTAGGTGCAGAAAAATGTCACCAGGAACTTGAGTTCAGAAGTCTTTCCTCCAGATTCTTGCTGTCCCCACAGCACAGAGTTTCTGACCAGGTCCTTTCAACAGTTTGTACCCTCCTTGCTGACTGTATGTCAAAGTCGTAGGGGAGCAGGCACTAAAGTGAAATAACCAATCCTGGCTGCTTAGTTCTGGGGAAAAGAAGGCTGTTTTGTCCTCTCCTAGCACAGAAACTCTAGCTTTGGCAACCATTTCAAATGATTTTAAGAAGGAAGATTTAGAAGAACTCTTCAGAAGGTGTATACACTTTTAAGGCCAAAGACAGGAGCAGTTTCAAACTACTGTAGTCTAGAGACATACTTCACAGTTGCTTTTTACAGCATCTATGTTTCTTTTACTTCCTGCAAATATTGTTAAATGACATTATGATAAAATTGTTCTTCAAGCTCAGGCTGGCAGTACAATTTGAAACGAAGCAAGAATCTCTGCCACTGATCTCAGTTCAGGATATCCATGTTTATAAACATACGTATTAACCAATAACTCTAAAAACATTAATTCCCAAAACAGCTATTGCAAAGAAACAGAACACAGTATCTATCCAGAAGTAATCAATTCCTGGTTTTCCCTATCTTGTATGCCAAATAAAACTATGCATTCATTTAAGACTAAATGTCAGAGCTGTTACGTGCAGAGAAAAATAGAAGGAAACTTTGACTACAGTATGTTACATTACGGTTTCTCTGGCGGCAGAGACACTGAAGAGGTACCTGTCCCAGGTGTGAAATATACCAAGTCAAAATTAAGTGCTGCTTATTAAATCTGGATCATCTCCTTGATCTGGTCTAGTGAATGCTTCACAAACATTTTAACTGGCATAAACAACAAAGTTCTGACCTTTGACAAGGTGGGGAAATCCCTTAGCCAAGTTTTGCTGACAGATAACAACCAACCAAGAAAATCTGCAGTTACGTTTTCTGACCATAAATAAAAACAAGTTACTTGCCAATAACATGGCTCAAACACAATGTATCAAAATACTAAGAATGCAGGCATTGCTGTACCATTAAAGTATCGGAGAACCATAAAAACCAAGATAGCATGACTGCTATTTGTCCCTACCAAGTAAGATTCTGCTGAAAAACCTAACCCAACCCAATAAACCTCACTAATCTATCATATGAGAGCTTGCATTTTTGCTTCTATGTATGCAAGCTAAAACAAATTCCAGCCAATGCCTTTAGGAATTGAAGAAATTCCGTAAGATTTTATATGTAAATAAGACACATAAACACATGTAAAAATAAATTCTGGAGGGTTCAGCAATACAGCATACGATACCATTTGTCCAGGGTTTCATCGCTGTAGCTTCACTGAGGACATTTACTTTCGGGGCATTCAGTGGCAATCCTGACAGCAACCCACAGTTCACAAGATCTTTGTATTTACAGTCACTGTTGAGTATTAAAGAAACAAAAATTTGTTTAACCAAATTAAACAGGTGCTTCTCCCATATACTACATGCCTAAAAAGGGGGATGAAGTGCATACAAGATGATAGTTTCTTCAACAATTTACACAACACTTAAAAACTCACTGTAAATTTAAATTGCTAGCAGTCCCAATAACTTTACTTTCATTACTCTCATTGCCTGGTCCAAGCTGATTATGATCTTAGCTGAAATTATTCTGTCCTAAAGTGTAGTTATATGAAATTCAATGAATAAGTAAAAAAGGCACCCGTGAACCACTTCCATTTTTTTCCACTATGCTGACAGGAAGACCGAGACGATTTCTGTCACCTCTTAAGAAGCATCCACTTTTCAGTAGTCTGTTATGCAATATCTGCCAAAGAAGTAATCCACAAAGCTTTTGAAATTACATTTGAAGAGCCAACTGTTCTTTCCTAATAACTGACTTTACTCGGCAGAAGATTTAGGTGATTTCAAAGGGAACTCCAATTAAAGACTGTTCTGCCTTTAACTATTGCCAAATATGTACATTCCAGCTAATTACACTACTAAAATGCGATGTTTTCCAAAATAAGCCACAAATATTGCTAGCAAAATACTTAGTGATCTCTTTCTTATTTGTAAATAAAGCCACAGAAAAAAACAATCCCTTTTCATGCGACCTTCCTCCCCTTTTCCCTTCAATTAAGAATCTAGGTTCACTACAAAGGACATTTCAGCCTGCCTGCTGTTTGGAGACAGAAAAAGACTTGCCATCCCCCCCTGTGAGGGGGACATTCTAGCTATTTAATACTTCTCATAGCCAAGACAATTCAAATCTTTCCTAAAATGCAGGCTGTTTTTAACACAGTTTGAAATAAAAATGCTACGGCAGAGAAGAATAAACTCTGCCTAATAAACCCAAATTCCTCAATATCAATCTTTAGTCAATGTATCGTATTGGTATTTGGAGGAAAAAAATGTGCAGATCGAGTTACTCAGAATTTTCAAGTTACCATGTAAAATATTTTTTATGCTTCTTTGTGCCACCAGCCTCAGATCTGACACAACAGGATTTTCATAGCAGCTTCCCTTCAGGGTAACAATCTCAGCTCTCTTTTTAACCTAGACATGAAACTACACACAATTTTGCCAGGAACTGTAAACTATATAGCTCTACCATCAATTTCTTTTTTTATGTAACAGCATCCCTAGAAGCAGAGTTTGCTACAGAAGAACAGTAACATGTTTTCTTCCAGATGAAACTTTGCAATGCTAACATTTTGGAGTAAAACTAGAGAAAATAGTTTGACTCCAAATGAAGGAATAAATGCCTCTTCTCTAACTGCAGAGAGTGCTGCATTTCAACTAAGGAAGTGAAGTAATGCGGTATCACTTGCACAAACATATTTTATCCAGCATTATCTACTTATTCTATAGCATAAAAAACTATGTACGCTACTAAGGTAAATTTGAATGGGTGTTTTACCAGGAGGAGGAGCTTGGAGCTCTCTAGTGAATTAATGAAAAGATGCAATATTCTCCATTTAAAGGACTTTCGGTACACTTCAAGTCTGCCACAGAAATGTGACTGGTGCTGGAAAAAAGCAATACCCTCTTCTATGCCAGCTAAGGGTTCTTGATTATTGTGAAAATGACTTCGGAATATCTGTTATTTCTCTTCTAATTACTTAAGTATTCCATCAGTTAAGTATACTTTTTCTACAAAGTCTTACTCTGCTTCATTTTTGGGCTGATGTTGAATGGAAGTTTCTAAGTCTGACACTTTAAGTCTTATGTACAATAAACACTGTAAGCACAGCTTGAAGCTAGCAGAACAGTAAAGCACATGCCTAACTCCACATGCCATGTTTTTAAGCACCTTTTTGCACTGCTGTTGAAATACTTGTCATCCTGAATTTGAATGAGATCTTTCAATTCTTTCATCAGTTTAGAAAGTCCCAAGAAGCAGAAAAGAAAGCTGAAACTTTCATTCTCTTTTTTTTAAGTTCTGGTAAGTGCTATTGCTGCTGGAAATGTATCTTATCTGTACTCACATTGAGATGCCGAGGTGAGACACTGGCATAAAGTGAACGTATTTTGTCACCAGCCAGAGGACAAAATAACCGCTATTGTCCTGTCAGGCTACGATGATACCCATCTTGTACTTTGCACAGTGAAATTATATTATTTCACGTATTTATTTTCTTCATCACATAGTCACAATAACATTGAAAATCTAAATTAAAATGCTGATGGTGTTTTAGTAAAAACATCACATTTCACTTGTACAGTAACTGAGAAACATCACAGGTTACATGAAGGACACAGTATACATACCTTTTTTCAGTGTCACCCTTTTTTTCTTGTTTAACATCAGGCACTCCATCTGCAAACCTGAACTGTGAAGACACTTAAAATGTACTTTCAGATACAGCAAAGCACTACTAAGCCTGTTACGCTTTACACTACAGACTTAAAACTGTTAGTGATCGTTGGAAGGTGTGATAATACAGTCTTGACTGTAAAAACTGTAATTTGGACTATAGGGTTACTCTTACACCACTGTTTTAAATAGACACACTGCCATTATACTCTGTGATCTTTAAAATACTGATTTTTAACTGGAAAAAAAGGTGACATGATTGTCTTCACTCCTCTTTGCTCCCACTGATAATCCCAGCAATTTTTAGGCCTACTGTCCAATTTTAACTGTGCCTGACAGATGTGTAGAAACCCACAAAAGACACTCCATCAAGTTTAATGAAAATTTCAAGCTGCATTGAAGAGAAATCTAAGGCTTTTGCTCAGCTGTGCACCATGGTGTATAGGTAAAAAAATCCCCAAAGACATGGAGAATAAAGACAGCACCTAACACATTTGGGGTGAGAATTTGAAAGGACTGATAAAGTCATGGAATCCTGGCTTGGTTTTGTCCACTATTCATGAAGAAACCTGAACTTCACATTATATCACCAATTTATGATAGCCAAAGAATTAGAGATGGATATGCTCTCATCAGATTTCCAAACTTCATTTTACCAGTTCCTCAAATATTGGGGTTTTCCCCATGGTTGGTTTTTGTCCTTCTCACAGCATTATTGGTTGGAAAAGCCATCCAAAAAACAAAACCCCCAAACCACCCCGTGCAGTAGAATACTTGCAACAAGTGTTCTGCCATTCCACTCCCTCCCCAGGTCTGCACAGCTAGTTTTCCATCTGCATACAGGAATAGGTTTAGGGCTGTAGCATGTATTTTGCAGCTTAAGTTTGGTTAAGTTTGAGGTTTGGGCGAGATTAGTTGTACACATTTACTGTTGTCCAACACAGCACAGAAAAGTAAACATTAGGTCATTGTTTTTATAAAGCCACAACACAATGAAGCAGCCCAACTGGGACTGACCTGGCAATATTGCAACAAATACAGCACCTCCAGTAACCTGCACTACAGTGATGGACCTTTTTACCCTCTCTAAGAGGTCAGGGGAAAAAATGGCGCTGTTTACTTTGGGAATCAGGTGTTAGCAGCTCCAATTCCATTTGCTGAAAGAAATGTTTCTATTCTGCTTTTAAATAGTGATTTTTGCCAGGGAAACTGATTCCCTACTGTTTGATTACCTTATCAATTACTTCCCAGTTTTTAGCCATGTGAATTTTACAGTTTAACTTATCCAGTTAAAACCATGATCCACACTTGAAGTAGTGGAAAAGAATAAATGCTATCAGCAGCTATGTCTGAGCGGCAGAGAGATGTAAATTCCAATCCATTATCAAAGTAGTAAATAGTGTAAAACTTCAGCAAGTCTTAAAAGACCTAGACTTACTATCTAGAGGAAGGAGTACAGAGAGGGTAGAAAGGTCAGATAAAATGAGCAAGCATGAAAATGGCTTAACGTTCCCCTCTGAACTGCCAGGAAGTCTGTATGTTAATGTAACGGCCTTCCCGCCCAAGTAGTGAGCCACAGAATGATCCTCCTCCAATATATGATGGCTGTGCAACTCCCCAGCTTTCCACACCACCCCATCCTTCTGAGACTGAGTTTAACACCAACTTTTAAAACTAGGCATGTTATGTAAAAATGTCACATATGCACAGTAGAACTCTTAGGAGTTCACTGGAACAGTAATTTTCATACAACTAGTAATACAGAATTACTGTAACAACTGATATAACAATATCTTGTTTCATTTCAAATTTGAAAATTAATTATTAGTGACAAGGTTAAAAAAAAAAGTTCTGTCAGGCAAAACTTGCATTGTCAATAGCACAATAATCTGTGAAATGCTAATATTCTTTTTATTACAGGAAATTACCAATGTTGATAAAACAGCACTAGTAATTAAAATTATCCAATTACATGGACTATAATTTCTTAAACTTTTTAGTGACAGAAAGCATGATTTCTCAGTACCTTTTCATCCATGTCAAAACTCTTTAAAAGTTCATCTAGTTCTCCCAGTTGCCCATCTTCCAGAAAGTCCTCGGTAACACCTCCCAAAGGACTGCTTCCTCTGGAGGAGTTGTGGGGTTTAGTATCTTTAACTGAAAATGTATAAACGCATTACTTTATGTGTTTCCCATGCTACAAGGCAACAAAGCTTTTATTTCCTAAATATTACAAATTCTTAATATTAATGACATTTAAGAACTCCTAGGACATCCTAAATGTGAAATTCATACGTAGATTTTTTTCCCCTTTAAAGCACGAACCATTTCAAATAAATATTAAAGTGAATCTGCAATTAAAATTCTATACAAACTGTATGTTCTGTAATAGTCCCTGCAGAACAGGAGAACAGGTTTATTTATATAATATTGAATTCAGTATTTTAGAAATAAATTCAGTTAAGCTTTGTTATTAAAACATAGCCAAAGTCATGTATGGTAATTTGCTAAGCAAATAAAGACTTAGTCTTTGCTGGAGAAAGGGATAAGTTAATTGTAATTGCATGATGCAACCCTGAACTATAATATAGATAGCTCTGAGAAACTCCAAATTCCTGTAACACAGTAAACTCAATGAGAATTCGGTGTCAGGAAATTTCAGCACCTTTTGCAGATGCCACAGGAAATGAACAGAGCACCTGACTGCAGCTTTCTGAAGCAGCTGTTCATGCACAATAGAAGAGCTCTGCACAGAAGAGAAATTCACTATTTAATTGGATCACATGAACGAATTTCAACTGCACTGTGTTGTCCAGATACAGGAAGAAAGAATCAGATTATTATTGGAAAAGCTTTTATCTTATAGTCACTGGTCTCTATATGATCATCACTACAAGACACATCTGTGAAGACAACATACATAAGATTTCTGCTTGAAAGATGAAGAGGATTCATGTCATCCAGAATACCTTAACTGCGGTATTTGTTGCCTGCCTTAGGCTGTGAAGCCACTGAGACAAGCAGCCGTGACCTCACTACGTAAGACAAGACACCAAAGCAGGAATACGTATTTCTAAAGAAATACATAAACCATCAGCACTTGCCAAAACCAGGCACCTTTCTTTTGCTCTATACGGGTCTTCTTTAAAAGTCATACATGAAACATAAGTTACTGTTGTGCATTTTCATCTAAAAGCTTTATGTGATCCTGAGTTTCTCAGATCTGGGAAAAAGGACCTACTTAAACCTTTTTCTTTATTTTAAACACCACAAAAAGACCCAAAGACTTTTAGACTCAAACTTCATAGAATCATAAAGATTGAAAAAGACCTCTGAGATCATCTAGTCCAACCGTCAGCCCAACACC
>VZTL01060659.1:72377-115336 GCA_013400535.1 Scopus umbretta
TGTCGTCTGCAAACTTACTGAGGGTGCACTCAATCCCCTCATCCAGATCATTGATAAAGACACTAAACAAGGCTGGCCCCAACACTGAGCCCTGGGGAACACCGCTTGTCACCGGCCGCCAACTGGACTGAACTCCGTTCATGACAACTCTTTGGGCCCAGCCATCCAACCAGTTTTTAACCCAGCAAAGGGTACACCTGCCTGCACCATGAGCCATCAGCTTCTCCAGGAGAATGCTGTGGGAGATAGTGTCAAAGGCCTTACTAAAGTCCAGGTAGATAACATCCACAGCCTTTCCCTCATCCACTTCATTAGAACATGAGTAAAACAACAGTCTAAGAAAATGCAGAAGTTACTAAATAGTACAGGACTTGCTCCCAGGTTTGGTTTCAATCACCTCAGTACTGCAGATGCCATGGCACAGGCCCCTCTGGCTCTTTACATCACCAGAGGCCTAACCAAGTACTTCCTCCATACTCTTCCTCGGGGAAGTTGTGCCTATTTCTTGGTGTCTGAACTCTTAAACCCTCATTACCTTTTATTTTGCCTTCTTATCACTGAAGCCTGAAACTTTATCTCCCTGAAATAGCTCCTCTTCACTCCTTTTTCTCTAGAAGGCCACATCTGCCCAAACCACTCACTCTTTCTACATGAACTAACACATTAATATGAAAAAACAGCACAAGAGGTACTGTCACAGACACTTTTCAAGCCTGCAGCAAAATCGATACATAATGGCAGAGTGCCAGATTAACAGCAAGCCGACAAACTGACACCAGAAAGGGAAATACCAAAAACCAGACTCAACACTCTGTGCCTTCTCCAGCGTGTCAGTAATGAGCTTCTGTTCAAAGTCAAAATCCTGTTCCTCCAACCTATCTAAGAGAAACTTCCACATCAGACATACCTTGCATAGTAGGTCTGTATGCAAGCTGTAGAAAACAAAACAAATCACATTCAGATGCTGCCTAGTTGGATTGTTCTCCTTAAAATAGGAAGAAAAAACCATTAAGTTAGAAGTATCCCTCTCTAAAAAAAATAAGCATCCTTAAAAAACAAAATGGTTTGTCAGAGGAATGAGCATAGCATCTGCAAAAAACAAAAGTACAACCTGGAAAAAAAACTATTATAAAAATCTGCCTGCTGATGAACAACTTTGTTGTTCTCTTGAACAACCAAGTGAGATTATGAGTCAGACAATAAAGCAGTATCACAGTACTCAGTGTCTTACTATCATCTCATCACCTAACAGAACCCCTTGCTTGAAATATCAGAGGGATGTCAAAAAAACCACAACCAAAACAACAACAACAAAAAAAACCCCAACAGTACTGTCAACAAACAAGTACTACAGAGAAGTAGATGCTCCCTGCAAGGCTCAGGCTTGTGCCATTTCAAAAGACATCCATTTTATATGCATTAGGAAACAAATCACTGTTACAAGAAAAAGATATTGCTGAACTGACAAGTTCTCTTTTTATGGGGAAAGTAGAAAGCCTAGGTTTTCCCACTGAACATCTCTGGGGCTGCTTTCTTCTCTTCATTATGCATTCAAAATCTCCAAAGGCTCTTACCTTTTAGCACCCAATCACAGGAATTTTCAGTATCATTTGACATTCCAGATTCCTGTATGGCAATGTGCCTGTTTTGAACAAAAAGTATATTTCATATTTCCATCTTGCAAAAAGCAGAATTAATCTAACCAGATATGTAAAATTATCTGTAATACTTTTATCTAAGGACAGAATCCTTATGTACAACATGCTGTTGTAAGACTGTTCTTAACTCTTTTGGCTTTCTTATGTCCATCCCTACAGATACACACCTAAACACATGAAATAAACCCAAGATATTTCAAATCTCAAAACTGGTTTCAGTAAAAGCTTATAATCTCATTTCACCTTTGCCTAAAATACTGAGAAGGGAAATCATCTCTGTATAGCAAATTATGGAAATACTGTGCTAATGAGCCAATTCATCAGTTTCTACAAAATGTGATTTACCGTAATTTTATATTCAAGACAATTTGCATAACAATGAATCTCAAAGACAGTAACAAAAACATTTGTTCACAGAAAGATACTTACTTCACCTATTTTAAAGGTAAGTTGGGGAAAAAATTATTTCTCCGTAAAAAAGCTCAGAAGGTAAGAATATGTATTAAAATATTATATAGAGAATATCTAAAATAATGATGTCATCATCACAGATTTTGGAAGCTTGTACTTGGTAAATGACACCAAGTGTAATGACCGCAAGCTGCCTAGTAAAATGGAACAATGAAAACTTGCAACAACCCAGTGGAAATGAAAAAGTTCCCCAGTATGCATAACTTGGAACTATACAAACATTCAGGCACAGATATCTATGTATATACATGAGACACATTAAGAAGTGGAGTTTAATAAAGTTACACAAAGTTTGCAGAGATGAGAGGGATTTTTTTTTAGAGGCAGGCTCTCTGTTGGCCTATTTCCTCTCCCCCCTCCATTTAATGTGAAATGCAAAGTTTGAGTGATTTTGCCTGCAACAATTGACTTTCTTTTTTGTAAAACTGCAGTGCAGACCATTCCAGAAAGCTGTCACCTTCATAAACATTGCTTAAAACTGAAAACATTTAACAGCATCAAGAGACTGAAATCTTCATGTCCAGGTCAAAAGCCACTTCCAAATCTTTACCAGGTTCTGCTAATTGTGTGGTGTGAAATAGTTAGAGAAACACTTCGTAAGTTCTTGTAAAGAAGGTGCCTAAAGCACATACAAAAAACTACTTTTGTTATGGTACTTGGCATTTGCTGACCAGCCTGACAAATCTAGGAGTGCTGACAGAACCAGAAGTCATCAACAGACTTCAGAAATCTGGAAACGGAGACAGACTAGACCATGTCAGAATGTGGGATGCTCTTGCATAATGCTGCTGATTAAGTTTAAACAAATCTCTCTTTACAGCAAAAGTTACGCAAAGTGTTCAGTTTGCTATTTTGCATATGAAAAATGGATTCAAGTTTAGGCTCTTTATTCCAAAGGAAAACAGTAAAATACAGAATTCTCCTAAGAGCAAGAACGGCTGCTGATGTGCTTTTGAAGGTAACCACTGAACCTACTAGTTCTGCTGGGATGAAAAGACAAACTGGATGCCACTTAAGAGTTTTAAGCGCCTAGATTCCCTACATGAGAGGAAAGAAATACCACAGACGATTGATTCAAAAACCTGCATTAGGAGTCATTTAGGGGAAGGCAATAGAAAATGGCAAACAGAAGTATATGTGAAAATTGAGTTTCACTGCCGCATTCAGGCTGCAGGTCCAGAATCCTTAACTAATGCCTGGAAGTGACCAGCACTCACTCTTCCCTTCTTAAAATGCAACCATCAGAGGAATAACCAGTCCTACTTATCCTAAAGGTCAGAGCATGCTAACTGAAATCAAACCATTCAGGACATACACACACAGAACCTTTCCTGAATCTTCCTGGATTAAGAGAAAGGACCTGCTTGTCCTACTTAAACCTACTTGTTCAGAGACATCAGTTCTGGGCACATGCACAAGCACAATTACAGTCGTTAGGAAACTTTTAAGTCAGAGATGTGTAGCAGCGTTAGGTGCCTCTTCGGTTGTTGTGTGCTTTGTTAGTTTGCTGGAAAAAAAAATATTTGGACCTCAATCACTGTTGTGACCAGTATATTCTCCTTTTCAAGGGCATGTTCTCTCATTATCTGAAATTTGGAAGCCAAAAATTATTATCCTTGAATTTTCGTAACTAGAAAGACCCCTCCAGCTTTTAAGGTCACAAACAGTCAAAGGTGAAAAGTGTCATTGGCTAAACACGTCTTGGTGTTTTAAATTCAAAGCTCAAATGAAATGGACCCACACTAATAGTTACACATCCACAGTGGCTAACAGTTACCACTGGACATTTGTCAGTTACTGAATCAACCTGGTACATCCTTCACAGTTTCAGCGCTTTGTTTGCACAATGAAACTTAAATAAAAAGTATTATTTCGTTACAGCAACTGTCATTTTGACAAGCTGCTAGCTCTCAGATTTTTGTAGTTGGAAGAACACCACAAATTAAGGCACCAATCATTTCCTTTACAATTTAAATGCTATTAAACTCGTAAGTAACCCTCAACACATTTTAAAAAGCTTTTTAGCAACCCAGCTATACTTTCAGAATAACTTGCTGCTAGCAGAAATGCAGTTCTTACTGCTCTGTACCAATGCCAGACTAAAATACCAGTACACAAGTAGTAATGTACTGAAGCCCATCCCCATGGCATACAGGCACTACAACCATTTTAGCAAAGATCCAGATTCTTTCTATCATCATCTGCCTGCTCTTATTAATTGGTCAGGGAATTGTAACAAAAAACTATGTATTGACACAGTTAAAGAAAGCATTCAGCAACAACCACCATGTGCAGCCATTAAGTGCTTGCATTGCTCTTCTACCTAAAATCGCCCAGATTACATTCATCTAGAGTGTAATGGCTAACATTAACCAAATGTTAAACAAAACATGCATATAAACTAATATTTACACAAGTTAGAGATGGCTTACAATAGCGCAGTTCTGACTCGCTGTTCTACGTGGACAGATTGAAGTGGCGTTACAAACTAATACTGCAACAAAGCAAAACTGAGTATGCATAAAGTAAGAAGCCAAAAAAGAAAACATAGAGAATACTCTCTCTCTAAAGAAAAAAAAGGACAATAACATAAACAATATTTCATTTTAAAATATGTAGTATGATGTGAGCATAACTCTACTAGCATAACCACTTTTTTTTTTGGTTGGCCAAATAGTTAAGTCCCAGTTGTATCTGGTAAATACTAACAAAATGAACAGAATGAACTGGCCATTATCTGGTATTATCTGGTGATATCCTAAGCTACCTGATAAAACTGTGGTAAGGTGTATTGCCTTATTTTAATATTCTCATATTCAGTTCATTAATATGTTCCTGACTGTTACCAACTATGATTAGCCACCATCTAATGATCTTTGCATTATGGAAAATTATGGAAGGTAAAAGCAAAAATAGAGAATTTTGCCTGCATCTTTAAAAATTAAGGGGAAATTCTACAAAATTAGAACCGTGCATTTTTTTTCCTTGACTGATGGCAAGTCAATTCAGCGGATACCAGGAAGAAAGCTGAAATATGACTTCCAACAAGTTCAGTTTTCATCTATCTAATGGTTGTGATAGTGTTACTCTAACTCAATGTCATTACTAATTAACAGGAATATTTGTCCTCCCTACATAGTACTTACAAGATCCAATAAAATTGTCAGTTAGTACCATAACCAATACATGAGTGCAAAGGGCTCAGAAGTTCTGGTCTTCCATTCTGTGCAACAGCTGTCTGGACAGCCAGCTGGAAATCACCTCTGAACAGACA
Source organism: Scopus umbretta (assembly GCA_013400535.1). Classification (NCBI taxonomy): domain Eukaryota; kingdom Metazoa; phylum Chordata; class Aves; order Pelecaniformes; family Scopidae; genus Scopus; species Scopus umbretta. Next base: position 77,781 of record VZTL01060659.1, read on the forward strand.
TTATTACCCTGGGGTAAATACACAGCGACTACTCATTCTGTTACACAGTGTATGTAAGATATAATATATACTGCACGCAAAATGAATACTCATTCTAATAAAATTGCGCTGATACAGCCTAGCTGCTTCTTAAGAAGTTTGATGCTCCTACTAAAGACTTGCCTTGTTCTTCAGAGGCAAGGAGTTTTATTCTATTAACACCTCTAAGTTTTATATTCTCATGCCAAAAATCCTGTTCAGCACCTCAGAGAAGATGCCTTTCCTTTTTTGCACATGGGTTTAATGAAGGGGAAAGGATAAGGAGAGCAAAGAGTAAAAAAAAAATGAATGCAACTGTAAGACAGTACAATGTTGAAAGTAATTAAAACATTATTTAAAATAAGGATAACACAAAGCCACCCAGAAAGAGCAGCGGAAGAAAATTAAAACACCCCTTTCAATAAAAAAACTAATCTTCAGAGGAAAATCTTGTACTATTTCTAGCTAAGCTTTATGTTTTTCTTCGTAAGATGAAAAATTTAATCTTAAAACTCATTTATCAAACACAAGTAACAAAGCTTAGAGAGAAAACAGACTAGACAGTTGACGAGTTCACCTACCCCATGAAGGACTACTACCTCTTTTACAAACATTTGTTTCTACTTTAAACTTCTCTTTGCCCTTCAGTGACTTTTATTATCATCTCAAAACCCAGAAAAACATTAATACCTAATAATTTACACCAGGAACTTGCTGAATGAAGATGCAAGATCATAAACATCTATAATGTGTTAGCCAAATTACACATTTGAAAACTATTCACAGGGCTGGGGATAGCAGAAAAGCAGGGAAGGATAATGGCAGAATGAAGTATTACTGCAGTGACAATCATTTACTCATACAGATCCAGCAACAGAATAAGCTACACCTAGAAAGTAAAAAATATTTCTAAGTATTATACCACTTTACAACTAAAAAACTACCCTCAAAGGGATATGTGCTATCTCAAATCAAGTCAAATATTTAAAAATATTAAGTTATTTATTAAGAATATTACTCTTAAATTAGCTTTGTTTATACTTTCATATTTCACTTCACTTGGTCTAAACCAATTCTTTAGGACTACATTGTCCTTCGATTCAGAGTTTATCCTAGTTCTTATGAAGAACAAATTATATGTATTTGCATTCAGAATACTGTCATACCTCAATCAGATTTTGACACTTAAAATCAACGCAGAAATTAGTCAAATTCTGTAAGATAGCCTGACTGCCACAACCAAAGTATACTGATACAAGAACAAAGTACTTAGGATTACTGTAATAAAAAGAACGACATGCATACCTAAAATTATCATCTACTGAATCTCTATTTTCTGTGATAACAGGATACTCAGGCTTAAGATCCTGCTTTATGTCTTTAATGCAGATGCTAGTATAGGATGCCTTCACAGGACAACGTTTGCAGTCTGCAAGTGCAAGCTCCTCTTCATTATTGGTTCCAAAAAGGTCAGGGTCATCCTGAATCACATCAATGACAAGAACATCTTCTTTGTAAGCCTCAAAAATATCTGGAAAATTTTGTCTTCTGTGTTGTGAAAGATTCACTCTTGATTTGCTATCATCATTTGTTTCTAATGCAACAGGGTGGTCAACTGCATTCCAAGAATGATCAGGAAAATTAGATTTTGGTACACATTCAGTTCCACAGAAATCAGGCACAGATGACTCCAGCTGTCCATCAAGGAAAGTATGTGGACGTGAAGAAAAATGTCCAGGGAGTGCAGCCATCTCATATGGAAGGTTTTCAGAGCCATCATGCTCAAAGTCCTTACTGCTGATCTCATCTGCTTTTTTCTTTATGGAAGCTGTAGACATAGCACCACTTGCGACAGGAAGAAGCTGCTGCTCGGAATTTACCAAAAAATTCTCTTCACCTGTTTTCTGCCTTCTTGAAACACTAGTGCTGTCAACAAGCTCTGGCGGACTACAGGTTTTTCTTTTAAATGAACGGACAGAGTCCAATTTCCTGGATTCAGGTTTGTTTCTGCTTAATGGAATTTTGAACTTTGTCAGGTTTCCAGTGTTTAATACTTTCATCAGCTTTAAATGAGAAAATGTCTGGTTCACTACTGATGCTTTATGGCTGAAGTTTATTCTGTTTGTGTTACCTGTAGATGTACTGTTCTGGACTGTGACAGACAGGTTTCTTCTTGTTACAGCTCCTTTATTTTTATCTTTGTGTTTTGTTGTAAAATTCAAGGTTGCTTTGACTTCTGGCACATCATCATGGCTAAAAGCCATGGCACTTCTATCCATATTAACTGGTGATTCCATATTTTCATTGCTTATACTTGAAGTCTCATAAATATCCACAGAAGAGGATTCTGGTGTTTCAAGTGAAGTCAGACATTCAATATTTGGATCCATTATTTTATGTGTAGATTCTCTGTTAATTTCTGCCAATGATGTATGCAAATCCACCTGTCTCAAACTCCCAGTCACAGCACTGTTTCCTACAGCTTTAACACTGCTTTTATCAAAGGATTCCTCGAAGGCAGCCCTTAAGTGTCTTTTTCCTTCTGAGACGGACCCACGATTTTTATGAACCCATTCAGAAGTCCTGGCACAAGATTCAAAAGGCCAGACATTCTTACCAGTCATAGGTACTGTTCTTTGACAGGTAAGCTGCTGCAATTTTTTACTAACTTTCTTCAGTTTTTCATCTGTCTTGCTTTTCTGACGATTAGAATCATTATGGACCTGAGCTAGCACTGTCGGGCTACCTGAGGCAGCAGAATGATGTGCCACACTGCTTGAATTTTCTCCTTTTGCAGTTACAGAGAGCTCAGATGTCTTCTTAAAGCCATCGTCAAATGCAAGTAATTTGGTACTGTTCTTTCTCCAGACTGATGTATTTCGTGCTTTGTGAGTATTTTTTCCTATATGAAGATTTGATGTATGATCACTTGAAGCTGACAGAGTAGTTTCTTTGTGATTTAGCCCTAAGACTGCAAAGGAGCTTGACATGGCAACTGCTGCTTCTGTTTGTAACTCACACTCACTGCATTTATCAGCCGTATCTGTGAAAATATTCTGCACTGCTGATTTCTCAGTGATTTTCATCTTTTTTCTAGGCTTTCTACCAATATTCCACTTTTTTTCCCTTAAACACTTATTATTTTCACTCTGACAGCATGAAAAACACCCTTCTCTGGTTTGAGTTTTTTCTTTATTAAACAATAAACCAGCTTTTATGGGTGATCTCTCATTTTGCATTCTACTAGTGCTGCAATTCATATCACTCTGTTCTACAGTACCATCAGGAAAAACATGCTTTCTTTTATCTTGGGCTACATGGAAGAATCCACTTAATTTATAACTGCAGGTAGTTCCACTAGCTGAAGACTTCACAAATGTATTGATGTAACTACAGGCCTCTAATCTCACAAATGGATTCTTTTCTGTTGCACAGAGCAAGCCATTACAATGGTTTAGGGCATTTCTGCCATGTTCAGCATCACATTTTGCAGATACATTTCTCACATTTTCAGCTGCAGTCACACTAAAACTTCGCAAGCACTTGATTTGATCAATTCTGGGTTTCCTTTTTTTATAGTGCACACCAGACTTTTTTGTTACAGGACGGCATAGAAAGCTCTTGCTTTGAGTCCCACCTAAAGTATAAGATTTAGAGTAGTGAGGTTCCTTTTCCTTGGAATCTTCTGATCTCTTTTGATTTGTCTTAAGCTTCTTCACAGCCTGTGTACCCGAGTCTTGCTCAATTGCTTTCCATTTTTCCTTTGCTGATTAAAAAACAAAGAAGTGTCAATAAAGAACATGCTAAGGGAAAAAGACTATCCTATTGCAATATTTTATAAGGAGAACAAAAAACATTCAAGGCTCCTAAAGAACATGATACTATACAAGCCTAAAACATTTCTGTAAAGTTTATAGAATTTTTTTTCAATAAGCCCTATTAGCACTTACAGTAACAAATGATGTTTAGTTTTCAGAAATAAATGTGAAGATGAACAGAACCTTAAGGTTTCATAAAGGCATTGTAAGTTTTATATTTAAAACACAGGTGGAAACCAAATTAGAGCAAGTCTGGCAAGAAAACGCAGATGCTGTTTGCACATTCAGCCTTAAAATCTTTTGTTTACACAGTAGATTCTCTGTAATAGGAAAGCTTGTTCATAAGAATATAGTAATTTATTTCAGATATATAGTCCAACCAAATGCATCAGACTGTTCAAGAAGATACAGGAAAACTGCAGTACTTGCATTTTTATAAAGTACTACTTTTTATTTAACAGCAAATACAGATTACTTGAAAAAAATGTACATCTGAAAATTTTGTCTGGAGAAGAGACTCCAGAATGTGCTATAGAACATTGGGTTTTTTTAGATTTCAAGGTTTTTAGTTTTCAAAATAAGATACAATTTTAATACTTCAGTTTTTCAGAATATAATTTCTAGATAAAATATTTAGTAATAATAACCTACAGCAAATATCTGTCATTTGAATGTACTCACTTTGAAAGTGAATGGAATGTCTTTTCGACAATTGTCCTGAAAAAACGAGACTTTAAACATCCTCTTTCAAAATTGTTCCAGTTTGATATAACTCTCTGAAAACACCAATATTCTACATATTTTAGGATTTTGCAGAGAATAGCAGCGAAAAGCAAAAAGTTCTGAAAACAAAACCCAGCATCCTATAAAGGCAAGCACTAAAACAAAACAGCATGATAACTATTCAAAAATAAAAAAATAATATACAGATGAATGAAGAATTGACTATCATTTATTTTGGCTTTGCTGGAACTACTGCCTCCTTTTCTGCTTGTGTCTGACCTTCTATGCACAAATGAACTGACCACTTTTGAGGGACAAACAAAAAATAACCATTTCTTACTCAGGGCCTCTTGCTGCAGATACCCCTTCCTTCTTCCCTCTCCCCCCTCCCAAGGGGATCTGGTCTCCTCTCCTTTGTGCTAAAGAACTGCTCTTCTCCTTCAAGAAAAGCCTTTCCTCTTCCTGAAAAGCTGTTTTGTTCCAAGACTGGCATTCACAGAACTGTAAAGCAGACCCTAGCTCTCAGCTCTACACTTCTTGAGCCGAGTTAACAGCCACACCCTAGGAGTCACTTTGAGACAGGGTACAGGCCACTCTTTCCTGCCTCCGTAACTTTGTCCCATACAGACATATCTGCAAAATAAAAAATTATCTGCTGTTTTTTTCACTTTTTAATGGGGTCTTACTGCAGCACCAGTCCCTCGTCCTGGGAGCCCAAATTCTATACTTGAACTTCTACAACGTGGCACAAGTGCTTACCACTTTCCCCCAGGCTGTCTGCTCCTTTCTGAGGGTTTGAGCTCTGCTGCTCTTCTTTCATGCAATGCTTGTGCATCTTTCCTCTGGTTGTTGGTTGCCCTTGGCCACTTAGACCCTGCAGCTGCTGTGACACCAATGTGTTTCTGTCCCTCTTCCTCAGACTCACAGCTCCTTTCCTGGACTCCGGACACTGTGTATGCAATTCTAGCAAAGCAGAGGTACCCCTCTTTCTGGGACCTTGTAGCTTTGGTATCATCAAAGATGTCCTGCCTTTCTTGCTCAAGCATCTCTTTCCTTTCTCCTGTGTCCCTGGCTTTCTTGATCCAATTAAAGACCAACAATCCAACTTCTCTGGCGTATCTACCTCTTCCTGACGTTTTGGTTCAGACAAAGATTCCTGAGTCCCCAAATTCTTCTTCAGATCTGGGATTTGCACCTTCAGTATCGTTATGGAGTCAGTGTTTTTCATTTCAGTACCACACATGCCCTTTCTGGGTTGCAACACCTCTGGTTCTGGCAAAACGGAAATGCCATGTCTCTCTGCGCTCTCAATTTCCTCCTCTGAGGATGGGATTTGTAATTTTATTTCCATGAAGGAGTATTTGTCTTTTTTTCCTGAGCTCCCTGAACTCTCCTGGAAACCTGAGAGGTTCAGTCCTTCTGAGCTATGTTCTTTCCTTTCAATCCCTGCTGACAATTTATTTTGCAAAGTAGTTTCTGAGAAAAACAGCTGTTGACCTTGTCCTGTCCCTCTCCTTACAGCCTCTTCCCAGCACACTGCTGTAGACGTAGTCGCTGCCTGCCAATCTTCACATACAGCAGTGTCTGAAATTGGCAGAGCTACACCCTTGCTGCTTTTGGCAGCCCTCCTGCACTGTATCCCCTTGCTTTTTTTACCTGGGAGTCTCTGGCTACCCTCACCTTGCTCCTTCTGCATGGGCACAAGAGGAGCAAATCGCTCACAGGAAACGCTGAAGAGCGTGGCAGGTTGCAGACGGGAAGATAAAGGCTGCTCAGGTTTTCTCTTTGGTGCCAGGGGAGGACTCTGCTTGACTACCAACTTTTTCCCTGGCTCATGTCCTACCCCTGCACCCTGAGAGCTTGGGCTGGCGACCATCCTGTCAGCCAACTCTACCTCGCTGGCCGTTACCACTTTCCCTGACCTTAACTGCGGCATCACAGGAGCCTAGAAACAGCAACAAAATCAAAAAAATCTGCTCACCAGTGCGCCTTTAAGAGCATCCCAGCTAGCCCGGCACCCAAGGCAAGCACAGGCCCGACCAAGAGGGGAGCACAACTTCCCTCAGGCTACCACCTCAGGGGTCACCCCCGGGGAGCCCAGCCTGACAGAAAGCAAGCCCAGGTCGCCTGAGGAAAGCCCACAGCCACCAGCGAGCCTCCCCCACCCCAGCCCGGGGCAGCCCCTCACCGCGGAGGGAGGAGGAGGAAGAAGCAGCCCCGCACCGTCGCCGCCTCACGGACCGCGCCGCGGCCGCCCATGCCACGCAGCCTGCCGCCTCCCGCGCCACCCCGCCGGCCACAGCGGCCGCCCAAGCCACCCCCNCGGCGTGAGGGAGGCTCCGAGGCGGGGCGAAGGAAGCGGCCCTGGGCGGCCGGTGTGCCGCTCACGGGCGGGAGGAGCGGGGTCGCGGCCGCGGTGCCGTGCTCGTCCTCCTGCCAGGTCAACGGTGCCCCCTCCGTGGCGGACGCCCTTCTCCTGAGGCGGCACTGAGCTCGGGGGTGGCAAACGCCGCTCCTCTGGGCAGCAGAGTTCGGCCAGGCGATGCTTTCTTGGTTTCGCCTGGGGAGCCTTCGTGCTGCTCCCTTGTTGCCCAAAGCCCGATGCCGCAGCCGCCACGGGGTGAGAGGCCACCAGGCCTGGCCGCAGCCACGGCCGCAGGCTCGGGGTGGCCCAAAATACCGGGGTCCTACGTGGAACCACCAAACCCTGCGTAGCGCCAAATGGCGGCAAACGATCAAATCGCCCAGAGCCGAGAGTTGGGTAGGAAAAAACCCAGAGTGCCCGGCCTGTCAGTTTCTTCAGGTGTTTCATCCACCTCAATGAGTAGAATCATGGAATCATTAAGGTTGGAAAAGACCTCCGAGATCATCTAGTCCAACTGTCAAATGTTTTTTCAACACTTGCCCACAGTTAATGGCTGTGCAGCCAACTTTTGCGCCGCTGCTTTGTCAACGAACACTGTGCACAGACCTCATACCTTTGGCTCTGCCTTAGTGCCTTTTGTACAGTCTCTTACTGCGTAGCTCTTCCTTCTTACTTCCACAACTTGAATTTTTCAGCTCGCTCCAAATAGTAAGACCACTGATGTTACTTTCCTAAGGAAGGTAAAGCTGTTTAGATGCTCCTTTGTCCACAGCACTTCAGAAGCTCTCAAAAATTGAGGGGAGATATGCTTGTTCCCATAACCGTAGCTCACATAAACTTTGTATTTCAAATAACACAGTGTCTCAGGACTGGAATTAGGGAAAAAAATAGCTCAGATAGTTAGACTATATAGTCAGAAAACAGCCGAAGTTGGTGTTTGGGCTTCGAATGTCATAGTTTCAACACAAACGGGGGACACCAAAGCCTCGGGACCATTCACTGCGTGATAACGTGAACATGTAGAAGTTAGTTTACAAAAACAATGCTTGAACAAAGACTGAATCTAAATGATGAGTGCTATGAAAATCATAAATGATCATAGAATCATAAAGGTTGGAAAATACCTCTGAGATAAAATTTAATAATGTGATACTTTAATGCCAATGATGTGATCAGCAAAATCACACATGGTTGATAACTGACTGGGTCCTACAGGTGGTCCCTTTCTGTTCACAAGTGGTCTTTGAGGGATGAAGTGCTTTATTCAAATTCACTTTGCCCTGACTTAGTGCTTGGCAGTGTTCACATTTCATGCGTCCTGGTTTGAGACCTGTGCACAGAAATAAAACTTTTTGTGTCACTACTTTCTAGAAGTGCAGTACTGTGGATGTAAAAGAGTAGTTGAAGAGTAAAGGCATATTTTACCAACTGATGTTGGCTCACTATGTGACCTCAGCTCATATTACTCACTTTGTCTCTCCATCTACAGGTACAGATAATACATTGCTGTCCAAATAAAGACAGAGAACACTGATTTTCAGCAAAAGCTTTCCATAGGTGAGGAAAGAACAGGCAGCCTGGGAAGCCGTTAACTTTCTTTTGCTTATCATCTTCTTAGGTTGCATGTATGTGCTTCAGTACAACAAAAAAGTCAGCCAGTGGCTAACTAAACCTAATAAAAGCAAAAAATACAGATCTCTTAGGCAGTTTATCCCCCAGCTCAGTATTGTGCTTCAGGTCCTTGGGACAGAAAGGACCCAGTAAAAGGGAGTTAACTGCACAGCATTTATCATCGTCAGTGTTCTGCAAGGCTAGTATTGCATAAAACATCCAGCTCTGGCAAAATTTAACCTTCTCCAGTTCAAATATAACCTTCTCCAGTCTGTAACATAGTCTTTTAAGTTTGATAGCATGGCAAGAAAGAAAAAGATGTGCTGAAAAGCAGTAGTGAAGGAAATCTGGAAGAGTGGTGTGTGAATTATCTTACTGCTCTCCATTATCATTTTTAAGATTTGAGTATTTAGTCAGTTATTTACAACGATGAGAATGCTACTCAGACCAGATTTTTATGAAATGAATAAAAAATGTACTTGAAATGAATACTAATTAAAGATATTCTTCATGAAAGTCCTTTGAAAAAAGGGCTAGAGCTTCAAAAAGGGCATTTTGAAGCAGCTGCAGATTATGTTAAAAAACAGATTGCCTTTGGTTTACTGCTAAACAGAGGTAGTATAAACGTTGTTTTGTGGAGTGGATCAATTTAACCATCTTTTAAAACTACTTGAAAAAAGAATTTAAATACATAGACATGTTATTTAAAGAAGCTCTGTGTCAAGTGTTTATTAAAACTGTAGGTTATTAAAGTGGAAATAACTTTAAAAAATCATATTACCAGCTTAAGGGGAAAAATGAGTTATTTTCACATTCCAACAACATTTGAATTAGTAATACTACAAGGAAATGTTTAAACTTTATTTTAAAATTGTCTCTTGTTTGGAAATAAATCCTGTATCTCAATGCCATATCTAAATTTTAGAACTAATTCAACTTTTGCTGATCTGTTGCTTTGTTTTACTGGCTTCTTGTTCATCCCAGACACTTAAACACAGTAATAGAAATATGAGGTACCGAGTGTCTGAAAGTAAAAAGGGAATCCTGGTGCCTAAAACCATTTTTTTTTCAGAATAACCAGTACACTCAGTGATGCCTGGTGATTTCCAAGAGGCAAAAAGGAACTTGTGTGACTACATTTTTGTAAAGACCGTGAAATTATTATTTCTTTCTTCTCTCAGAGGAGTAAGTGTGTGCCCTTAGCCCCTCAACTAATGTAATTTACATTACTACTGTGGAGGAATTGTGGCTGCAGGTCTAACAATGAGACATTTGGGTAACCTTCCAAAAGTTTTTGAAGGATTGAAATTTATAAACACATAAACGAGTTACATAAGTGAGCAAATCATATACATTTTTTACTGGGCTGTATTTTAGACTTTGCTAATACACTTACCTAGCAACAGGAATTAAGTCATCTTTTTTAGCTAGGGAACCGGAAAGAATTAACTTGAAAATGAATTGGCTTTTTTGTGAGGCAAAGTGAAGAATGTCCCTCTGGACCACTTCTTTTTGCACTGCTTACATCTTCATGCTTGGCTGAGGGATAGACTTATCTCTAGCAAACCTTAGTGGAAAGAGTTTGCCTGTGCTGTAATAACTGAGACTGAGCTCTGAAGAATACATGTAGTCTGTTACATTCTTAAAATACACCAAATTAATCCCTTAAATAATACAACTGAAATGAAACAGGGAAGTTTTAGTCCAGTTTGTCTAAGAAAGTATCCTTTTATAACCCCAAGGATTGATTTATTACCAGTTCTGAGCTATTGGTTTTGCAAAGGTAGCACCCAAAGATAGTAAACATAGATATGATTTTTAAGTAATTTCTTCCGTTCTTTCTACCTTCCGTTAAAATACATGGGTGTTTTGGAAGTAGGTGTATTGCTAATCTGCTGAACTAAGGAGTTTGGGCTCAAGCTGTTCATGTATATCTTTCTAAAACTGCCTTTGCTTTCCATTCCCAGGCACTTAATGCAGGAGCCACCTTTGACTTGACATCTTACGAGAATCGTGCTAACTGCCCTTGTTAGGCTTGAGGTACAATGTATGCATTCAACTCGTGGCCTTGGAAGCTTAAGTGTATACGTGTTGATCCAGTTTATACTGACAGCTGTTTGTCTGCCTGTCTACCCTGACGCTGTGAACTCAGTTAGACAAGGACCAGTATGGTGTTGAGAGCAGAGGTACCTCGGTGGATCTGTTTTGTGAAGTAGCTGAGTGATTACACTGCATGGCATCACAATGACAGACTAGGTGAATCTTGTGAGTAGCTGGATATTTCAACCTTTATTTTGGTGTCTGCTTTTATTATAGAGCTGTACAGGGTAGATTAAAGTAACTTCATTTTCCACCAGTTTAAAATGAGACGTTGGAGGAAAAAGGACAGCTGGTGTATATCATAATGAACCATCTGGCATTTCTTGGTAGATCCTCTGATTCCTAATTTACTACTGAATTGTGACAGCATGAAAATCAAAATTATTGATTGTGTGGAATCAGTGTTTCCCTCTGGCAGATTTTGTGCTCCTTCATTTTCTGTCAAAGGATAGTCATAGGAGGGATAAGGACCTCTCACACTGAGCTTTGCAAAGCTTTGGAAGTCATCTATACCATTTGCGGGTTTTTTGGTAATCATGCTGCTTGACATTTATTCTGGAAGACCGACTTTCCAGATGATCGCATCTGATCTGAACCTTACAAAAAGTGGCACTAACTGGTTTTAAGGTTCCACAGGGGAACTCCTGTGTTAGGTTCATATTCTGTTTTATTCCCTTTCATTTATGGCTTTTTTAAAAAATTCCACTGCTAGGAGTTTAAGAAGTAAATGAACTAGCTAGCTGGAATTTGAGAGTCAAAAAATACAGATGCAGTAGAGGATTAACTAGTCAAATAGGAGGCTACACATTCAGTCTCAATATATTTTAAAAGTCTCTAAATAAAGCATATCTTTGCTTTAACTAGATAGTACATAACCATGTACCTACCACTAAATCTGCCTTTAAAATAAATATCCTTTAATGGCTGGATGAAAAAGATGTTGGACTTATGAGGAAAGCATCTGCACACCAGCAAGTACATGACACCTCCATCTTGCTGCCAAAAAGGATTATGAAATGTGATTTCTAAATGAGAGATTTAAAAAAAAAGAAAGGAAAAGGAGGAAATGGAAGTTGAGTAAATCAGAGCTAGAAAAGGCATAGGATTAGAAATAGTAAAAATGCTTAATAGTGTCAAGGTGGCTGGCATACAAAGTGTGGAGCCTCAGAATAACTTGCTGTGTCTTTTCTTCCTTGGGTGATTCATCCATATGCATTAGATCACTCTGCATTCCCCAATATATTATATAGTTTGTATATATATATTTTTGAACCTGAGGAGTGTATTTGCAGTTACTGCATGTTTTCAGAACTTGAATGTGAGTTTTCTGAGCTGCAGATCTAGGAAATGACTGCCGCTTACTTTTTCTTTTTTTTTTTTTTTTTTTTGAGACAGTATTACTCTCTAGCAATGAAAGTACCTTTTACAGTTGATTAAATGTAATTGTTTCAGCCATGCTGACTGTATTGAGCAATGGCCTGACTATAAAGCTTCCCCTAACCAAAGCAGCGTACAACCATTTTAAAACATATGCTGACTTTACCACTGAACATTTTCCCACTGGCATATCCAGGGTAATTTATGGAAAGAGTTTTGACATTATTGATTCATGTGTGCAGCAAATTGCTGTGTAGGAAAAGGGAGAGCAGACCAGAGATTTACCTACTTTTGCATTCATCTGCTTACTTCCTCGTATGTAATTAATGACGCTATTTGAAAACAACAGAAAATGATCTTGAGATAAACCAGGCACATATTAGGTGCTGTAGTGAGGGTTTGAGGTAATTCATTGATGCCAAGTCAAAGCAAGGCACCCGTTCAGCAGGGAGTTGCATCCAGCATGAATTCTTCAGTTAATATTGACATCGCTTGCATATCTTCATACGTTGATGAGCTGAGTGGCTGGGTCATAACCTCTAAGTGGTATCTCAGCTACTTGTGTTCCACATATGAGAAGACAGGTTCATTTAAAATCTAAATACTCCTTGCCTGTATGCTCTGCTGCTTAACCAGCATTTGGGGACGGATAATTTCTTTCTCATCTCTTCACCTAGATAACATTTTCCTAACCAGCAAGAGGATTGTTGATGTGTTTGTGATGGCCCAGGTTCCATACTCTGTTAACTGCAAGAGTGTCCACTACTCTGCTTGGCTGTCATCTGGTGGGTCAGACTGAGCACACAGGTTATTATGGGAAGTGTTATTTCTAGAGTCAGTGTTCCACAAACAGCAACTCAATGACTGCAGAGAGCTGATATGTCTCTGTACCTGTAAGAGTTACAAATATGTAATTACTGAAGAAACTAGATGTTTCACTGTTAAAGGAGAAATTACTTGCTGGACTGCCCTTCAGCCTTGCTGCTTTCTAGAGTAATTCCTTTGACTCTAAATAAAGAAAAACTCCTTTTAATGATATAATACTCTCAACAGCTCTGAAACCCCATTATGAGTCATGACTCTGCTGTAGGCTTTCTGCATAATGCTACTATTACTATTACCTTGGTAGGATCCTAAAGTGAGTAATTATATTCCTGGTGCCCAGGCCAGTCAGCGGAGGATGGTTGAATGAGCCATCTCAAGTGCTAGTTTCCTGAAGACTTTCTGAGCGGAGACCGTACATGGATGGTTTAAAGGCTTTTATTCATTATGATAATTAAAACTGTGGTTTCACTGCTTATTTGGCATGTTGCTCAACATGAGAATTGGAGTGCTTTGCATTAATCATATTGTGATGATCAGGTGAGAAGTGAGGTTACATATTCGCTCAGCGTAGGGTACAGAAATCAAGAAGAGTAGGTCTTCTCTGATGTTACTGTATCTATGCAGAAGTACCTTCCTTGCACCTTGGGAGCCTCTCTTTCAAAAGCTTACTCACCTGTAATAAGTCTGGCAATAAGTGATAATTCTCAAATAATAGCAATGTTGTTGTCACTGTTCAACAGACAAGTCAGAACAGCAAGGCAGTCTGTTTCCTTCTCAGCTGCAATGATGGTGTTGCACTCACTGTTTGTGTGCCTGCTCATGTCAGTCATTCCTTCCTGGCCTCTGAGTAAGCATCAAACATTGGCCAATTTTGTCTAAATTTGACTGTGCTGGCATAGAGACCACAGAGCTATCAAGTTCCTGCATATTTCATGAAGGTGGACATCCACATACATGAGACATTGTCCATGGAAAGGAAGGCTCACCCTTTATTAAATATCAGAGAATCCACAGAAAGGAGAGATGTCAGATACTAGGTCTTGTCCTACTGCTTACCAAGCTACTGATTATAAGCTCTTGAACAGGGTTTCAGGCAGGTCTTGCTGCCAGGGGACATCTTGCTTATGAGAAGACCTGCTGGAGGGGAGAGACCTTCAATGGGAATGACACTTGCTAGAAGAGCTTCATGACCAGAAGGCCCTAAATGTTGTTCTTGAGGGTTTCCTAAAGTTGGGGCACACAGGCTAGTAGCTGCAAAGCAGTATTAATTTGTATGTGGATTAATATGTTTCTGTAAGTGACGCATCTGAATGATTTTTCAGGACTGTTCCAATAAATGAGCCTCTTCCTTGGTCCAGCTGAATTTATAGCAAAGTCATTTTTATGTATAGTTTATGTTGTGTAATAGAATGATAAAGAAATGTAAATAAACGATATCTTTATTTACATTAAAAGCACATAGGTTGCTTTTGTAAATATGCAAACAGTTATTTATCTTTGCAGCCTATGTTTGAGTTTCCTATTCTGTTTTGCACTGTGAAAAAAGCCAGGTAACAATTGGTATTCATTTTGCATGCTCAACAGTCTAAAAAGAGACAAGTGAAATCAGTCAATTGCCTTATGTGGGCTAAGAATGACGCCTTCAGGGATTCAGGTGATCAGGGCCAGGCAAATGCTGAAGCCTCTACCTGTGGCACAGGACACGCTTGGTACCTTGTCTTTTCTCCACTATCCCATAACATTAACATTTCATCTTCAGGTAGTGGTTTGCCACATAAATCCACATTGTGGTCTTCCACGAGGTTGTTGAGGTAAATTGAGGAAATTGGCCATTGAGGAAATTAAAAGATATAACCAAAGACAAATAATTATTTCTAATCAGGATTCTGTTTGGATATTTTTAACTAACATCTTTCCTTTGGTGCAGACTTCTGTGAATACAATGTGTTCCCTTACTTTATAGGCTGTATTTATTGAAACAGAAAGATGAATTAACAAATTGCTGCCTCATTAAAAAAGTCAGGCACTATGTAGAGCATTTATTTTTGATTGCTGCTTTTATTTATTTTTGATGCCGCTTTTTCAGAGACTGGTTTTCTGATACCCTCATCCTCCTCTTCTCTTTGCCTAAATAGAAATTTTCTGCGGAGTGAGAGGGGAAGGAGATTATTGTAAATAGTTCAGGGTCTGAACTGAGTCCTTTCATTCGCTTTGGAATTTGGACGTACCGCACTGTTGAGAGGTTATGCATGAGATTACATAGAGCTCTGTGGTGGCGTTTTTGGGTATTGCTTAACTCCAGAGAAATAGCAATGAAATGGTACCTTGCAAGTCACTGCCTGATCTCTTAGTAAAACACCCTTGCGCTCCAGTGTGCCCTTTTGTTCCCAGCAGTCCTGAGCAGTGAATGCTAGGCAGAGACTGTAATTTCAGTTGGATTCAACTGGATATTATTAGCAGGACAAAACCCAACACAAGTGTTGCTAAAATGTAAAAATGAGGCGGGACCCTCCGGCACTTGTTTCTGGCAGGCACAGCCCTCCCGTGCTAGCCTGGGGGCTGCTAGGAAGTTCTGCTCTCGCTTCTGTGGACCGCTGGCCTCAGGCTTTGAAGCCTTAGCCAATGTTTTAGCCGACTCTTCATTTTGAATGACTGTCCACGTTCTTGGCATTTGACCATGTTTCGCTCTCGATAAAGTGATGTAAGGATTTAGAGATGACCTGACAGCTGTTTGAAATCAATGGCTGGCCAACAATTTCCCTGACACCTATGTCTTCCTCTTTTATGTGCGAGTAGATGCTAAGGGCATACCCCAGTGCGAATGAAAACTAGTATTCATACAACAAATCCCTCCATGCCAGAATCGGTATGCTTGAACCCTCACCTCGGGTTTTGTATCTCTTGTTCCGTTTCAGAGTGACAGCTAACCTCCTCGACCAGTATGTGCTGGCCCCGTGAGCTGGAGTTTGTGCTCGGCCACCATGGCCAGACTTCGCACCTATGAACCTCTGGGTTTTGGGAGAAGAGGAAAAAGGAGAAACAGGAGACTTTGGAGAGAGAAATACGGGCATGCATTTCTTTTCCCTCCTCTGCTTGCTGCTCCGCCACGCATGAAGGCTTTAAGCTATGTAATATGAATTAGCACATAGCCTACGTGAAATAAAAGCAAACTAAAACAGCACACCTTGTTAGTCGGGTGGAGATTCAGAGATACTGTTCTGAAAAGGAATTATATGCAGTGCAATAGTATTCACTAGAATGCACAACCTATACGTTTTTATTATCCCCTTTCATATAATCCCTCATTTACGTCATCCTTTTGGGGAGACTTGCCATTTACATTGCAGGCTTTTGGGTCAGGGACCATTATTCTGGGTGTCTGAATCACAGAGTGAGGCACCAGCTGGTGGAGCCTGCAAGTTGCCGCTGTGCCCTGTACACGTGAGAGAACAACAATACAGTTTGCAGGGGCAACTGAATGAAGAATTTTATCATATATGGCCTTTAAATATTGACTAATTGATTTAGCACTTGAAAAATATTTGGGGCTTGTGGATTTGTCTACTAAAACTGTAAATAGCTTCTGCTAGCAGTCTCCAGCTGGATTCTGAGAATGCTGTTGGTCACAGTGACCTTCCCTCCTGTTCATTTTTTGTTACTAAAAGTAGTTGGAAAAAAGAATTTATCAGGAATGTCATTCAGATTATTCAAACTATAGTAATCTTTATGTTAAAATGTACATTTTGTGAAATGAAACAATTTTTTATGAGAAGAAAACTAAACTATGTTGAATTAAAGTGCCAGAGGTTGTTACAGTTAGGTGTTTATATAGATTTATATGCTCAATTTTCCCTGCTATTTTATGAAATTCTCATTGTTATTCTGGAAGTTGTTTTCCAGAATCAAAAAATGTTTTGGGAGAAATATAGGTTGTAGGTAGTGGATTGGATTTTTCAGGAGTGAATGGCTGCTCTGCTTGCAAATAGCATCGTGGGGCAAATGGCACAGCGGTGTAGTGAATTTGCAAAGCTGTAGAGAGATAGTGATGAAACCCTAGTAATATTTCGATACATTAATAACTGTAAACAGGAAGCGTTTACTCGAAAAACATAATGGATGGCCCTTTCTTGATTGTTAATCTACGATGATATTGTGAATGAATAAAAAGTTAGTTCTCGCTGAAAGTCTGAACACACAAGCAGATTTGCCTGTGCTAACTCAGTCCACTGGGATTACCAATAGAAGTGGAAAGAGTTTCTTCAACAAACTGGATGAATTTGCTCTCCTAAGTGCATCTGGCTCTAAATCTCTGATATATTTTGTCATCTTGAGCCACTTTATGGCATGCACAGCTGGTTAGCTGATACTGAATAATGCCTACAACTCCGTCAGGGGTTCCTGGGTGTCTTTCCTATATCTTTTTCTCAAGGTAAAGTTTATACCTTAGGATAATATAATTTAGTTCAACTCACTCTTACCTACATCTTACTAAGGGATCCTTAGCTCTGGGAGGTTTTGGGTTGCTTTTAAAGGAGATCCAGGAATTAAGGTTTTGCCAAAAATGCTCCACCCCAAAACCACAAAACCCTCAGGAGTATCACTGAACAGATATTTCCTTCTGCAAGCAAAAAGTTCAGACATTTTTCAGTAATGTCTTTCTGGCCCTGGCTGTGCCACACAATGGGATGGGGTGAGGAGATCCCTGAGGAAGGGCAAATTGAGGTATTTCCTGCAGCAGCAGCAGTATGGCTGTCTCAGCATGTTGCCCATACCCCCCTAACCAGCCCTTCTGAGACTGGAGAAATTCTGTGTGGAGCACCCTTTCAGGGTGAAAGTTTTCTGATTTCCATCAAAGGTTCAGACTCTTCCAATGAATGTTTTTCTGAGCAGAAAAAAATTTCTGAGAGAAAAAAAAAGAGCCTGCCAAAATTTTCGAGCTGGCTTTTGCTGTTAATGTGGGGAGGATGCATGGTGTTTTTCATAGCTAATAAAGATGTTGACATCCTACTTTATAATGAAGCTTAGTTTTGACTGTGGAAATGTGACTAATTCTTCCACAGATTTAACACTGGCAAAATAACATTGTCAGTTCTATGCCCACTGGCTTAGATCTCTCACCTAACAGCACCTTTTGCTGACTTAACCTTTGCCTTTTCTGTCTCACTTTTGAATGTCTGAAACCAGTCTTCTTGGAAGGGTTGAACACCCAAACACATTGCTCAGTCCAAGAGGCCCCGCCTCAGGTTCCTGGCTTCATCTTGGCATCACTAGCCTGTCCCAGTCTCTTGAAAGTGCCTGCCTGTGAAGTTAGCCCACAGAGATTAGATGCCACCGTATCAAAATTACTTCTTGGATAGGACTTTAAAATGCAAACTTTCTGCAGGCTGTACTATGCTTTTCGCCAAGTCCTCTGAGCTTCCAGTTGCTCAAGTAACAATCTGGTTAACTTGCAGTGATTAATCACTTCGCTGGAAATCTTCGCTGGAAAGTAGGGCGAAGAGCCAGAGAGGTGAAAATTTTCAGGGCATCTTGCATTTAGGAAGATGGGTGGTGGCAAACACTGGTGCTGGAAAGATTTGTCCAAAAGTGTGTGTGTTCCCAGCAGATGGTGCTGCACTGGTGGCTGTGAGCGAGGGATGTACCTAGGACTGCTCCTCGTCCCAGTACCAGCTCTTGTCCAGCACTTTGTGATACGGAACTTGAGATGCAACATTTATTGAGGGAAGGGGATCCCGAGGACACTGGAAGTTGCCAGCTTGCAATGTGGAAGTGGTCTGTTTACATATATGCATAGGTGCTGCACAATCTGAATTTCCCTTTGTGGTGTTTTGTTATGTTTGCATTAATCTTTCGTTCATTTGCACTATTGATTTTGTGTTGTACTGCCTCAAGGTTTGCATAATTTGTATAAATATACAGCATACTTCTGGGGCTAGAAATAATGCGCACCCTCATTTCCTTAGTCCTCTTAGATGGGCCAGGGCAGTGCTCCTCTTCCATTCTTAATTAAAGAATTATTGAGCCTTTTGGTAAAAAAAGAAAAAAAAACATCTTTTGGTCACTTCATACTCTACTATTTTGGAGTGACTTGTAAATGTGAAAAGCACTTAGCAGTTAGGTAAGCAAAACTGCAGTGTTTTGTATTTGTTTTATAAAATCACATTTTTGCTATTGTAATCCGCAATCACTGTACTCAGGAATTGACACTAAAAAATGTGAGTGTTCACTAAGCTCTGGCTTGCATTCCTCCAACAGGAAGACGCTGGCAGCAGTCAGAAACAATTTTGCTGACGTCCTGCTACCTTATGGAAGACTAGTTGCCTGTGGCCCATGGAGTGGCTAATAGGGGATCAAGGTTCCCGAAAAATGCGGAAGGGACCCCATAAAGTGACCTCATGGCTGATAAGGCCAGCCCTAGCAATAGTAATTTTTTAATATTAAATTCTTTCCACAGAATTTGTCTAACTATCTCTGAGCAGACAAACTTTTTAGGGCAGCCCTCATATCATCGCTATATTTTGTGCCTCATCTAAACACATTTCATAGTGCTTAAGTGCTGTATTGTAAGTATGTGGGAGGAACACAAAGTATATGCAAAATGCTATGGATTACCCTGTGCTTTGAACTACCACCTGATTTTTAAAGACCTTATTACAAAGGTTGTAGTAGCAATATATTAGAAGCCTTAACATTATTTAGTAGGAAATTTTTAACCCTGGGGTCAAAAGACCTGATTATCAACGTTGAGTGTAATCAAGTAGAGTGAGCAGGTAAGAAATCTTCACAAGCAACACAACAAAGCAGCTCAATGTTGTTTGCCTTGCAAGGCCGTGGCCTTTTCATCACGTTGACTGTGCAGATATAGTAGGACTTGCAGTATTTTCTTCCCTGCCTTTGCGATTATCACTAAGCAACTGGCCCCTCACTGTTTTTCTGCGCAGAACTGGTTTAGAGAGATTTTCACCATTTTGAACTTTTTCTTTTTTAGAAACTGTATCACGAATTAATGGACTAAAAGGAAAGTGCCTTGGATGAGTGACGTTTCTTTGTTGAAGAATTACGGATTACATTATCTTCTCCAGCCCTCTATGGAGAGAATATGAAAAGCGTCTCCGCAGCCCCCACAGCATCTTACTGCTGCTGAATCTTGTGGTTTTGGAGAAGGTGAGTTTTGGAGGTGCCTACAGACAGTATATCAAATGTATGTGCTTGCACATAAATGTCCTAGTTCAGCAGTTGAGTAAATCACATGCAATGTGATTCAGATGCAATTCAGATGGTTTGCTACATTGCAGCACAAGACACAAGATATTTCTGTGCAGAAATCCGATTTATGCAATCTGTTTCCCCTCTGAAGATGAAATATACTGCAAAAAATCTTTCCCTTCTTGTAAGTCATTTCCTGGGAGAGGGGAGCTCACTATAATCACAGAGGTTGAACTGGCCTGGTACATAACCAATATGCCTTCCTGGCCCACTCCCAACGTGTGTTGCTGATACTGGCACATCACACAGTAGCTACGGGAGAAATAATTTTGAGAGGTATGTCTAGATTTTCATTCTAAACATTGGGCATAAAACTGAGTGCCACAAGAAGTGTGTGTCCGTACACTAGCTCTATCCCATCTTCACTGAATCTGCTTGAAAAGAGTGGTAGCTTTTTCCAGAGATGGTAAGCTCTGAAAAACTGCATCACAGATTGTTTAGGATATCATCTGAGTAAAGCTTTTTGTTAGCCTCAATTTAGTATCAACAGAGAGACAAGAGAAAAGGATGGCCTGGAGATTTTCCAGTGCAGACTTTGTCCTTTTTTATTCCACTACGAAATGAAGACATCCGTGAAGGTACCACACATTTCTGATACAGGAAGCATCGAGATGCTTTATAGTAAAGCAGCAAGATGCAAAAAATTATGTGCAATCCTATCATTAGGAAAGGGCATACGCATGGTGTTTATAAAATGGCTGTTGCTGACATGAGTTACCTGGTTAGTTCCTGGGTGCAGCTGACCACCTTCAGTGTCAAATATCTTCAGGGAACAAAGGAAAATCAAGTGACTCTCAGCTCTTCCTTTTTTTGTGCTTTAATCCACTTCTGAATGTCTTGGAAATATGGGTTGGTGTGTAGCAAAAATGTGTATTTTTAATTCAGGTTTTAGTTCCATAAATGATAGGGATTTTCGGTTCATCCTTATAGCAGACTTTCATTAATAAGTAGTAGGAAATGATCTGAGGAATTCCATTGCTTGATACAGATGACTATGGCGAGTTAATAGCTGGTTCAAAATTCCCCTACTATGATTAAAGTTTCAGAGAGCCTGATGGCACAGTTATGGGACACTGCTTTTCTTTGAGATCAGTTGTCTTTCATTAAAGACTAATTTTACAACTTCTGGTATTGGATGTTTCATTTGAAGAAACCTCATTTGTCTGTGTGGATAAGAGCCATTCTGCTCTCTCCGTTGAGACTGTATGGAAGGGGAGGCGTACTGTCTTATGAAGACGGTATGAAAAATCCTATTTCTGGACTGCAGGAGTGATAGGAAATGCTATTCCCACACTCCGCAGAAACCGCAGGGAAAGTGTGCTCCTGTCCCAGACAATCAAACCTTTAATCATAAGGCTAATGATGATTTATTACAGCCTACAATGTGATTTTTTTTTCCCTGGCACTTACTCAGAACGGCCAGGTCTCTCCCCTTTCCCTCTTGCCGTTTCCCATGCGTGGCATACGCAGTGGACTAAGGTAGCTGCGCTCATGCCTGGAGTCGCAGAACTTCCCCTTACAGCAGCGCAGCAAGCTACCATTTATTTTTAATTGCTCCCCACCGTGTAGGCCAATTAAGGATGAAGCCAGCAGGGCAAGGATCACTGGCAAAGCCTTTGAAGGGAGCAGACCCAGCATTTGCTTTGCCGGAAGGCTGCCATTCACACATTTGTGCAAGAATGCAAACAATTGGGCTCACTCGGTGGGATCAAGTGCTATCTAGTTCAGTCAGAACCACTTTCTAGTGCAGATGGCAGTGAGAGTGGCAGCACCACTGAATATTATCCCCGGGGTTAGAAACTTTCCAAATGAGATTTACATTCGTGACCCTCCCCGTTTCAGCAGGAAACACCTGCTAAAGCAGCTTTAGGAAATGCCTCTCATTAGCAGCTTCTGTTTGAGCTCAGGTTTTCATAGCCATTGGAGTTCAGCAGGCTTAAGAACTTGATCTTTTGATAATATGAAAGGGAAAATATTAGAGGATAGTAGGTACAGCCTCCATTTTTGGCTCACGTTTCCTGCTACCTTACTTATTCCTTTAAAATCCTCGTTTGACACATTTATTTTCCTAGCTTTTGAACCTCCCAGAAAAGATGGTTGCTGGGTATCCTAAATAGCTTGGTCATTTCCAGAAAATCCTGGATGGAGGATTTGCTGGGTAGATCGGAATTAGCAATTAAACATTTTAGATGCTTTCGGAAAGGAGTGAGTCTGCACATTTGGTCAGGAGCATTGTGAGCGCTCTGCTTTCCTGCTTCTGTGGAAGAGAGCTGGCATTTCTTTCCCCTTTCAGTCAGAACTGGGAAATGTCAGTGCATAAAACTAAAAGGTGATGAGGAAAAGCAGGAAACCAAAATGGAATAAACCCATTTTTATCCCAGGAAAGGTTTTGCACTGACTCATTCCAGGATGACTCACTCTTTCTGCAGTGGGCTTGTATGAACGGCCGGCTGTGGCTCACACATCGGCGTCGTGCCTGCTCAGTGTTAGGGACACACAGACTTGGGCTCAGGAGAGGTTTGGTGTCTCTTGTCGATATGCATATCATGCAGATGAATTTTAGTCAAAATAAGCCCTAATTCGGGCTTTGTTCTTCGTCTGTGGATTGCACAAGAAACCTGCTGGTGTTTTTATGAGTCAGTTCCCCAGGGAAGCCTCCCAGTTACACGCTGGTTGGGATGGCGAAGGCAGCTGGTGCAGCCAGTCTTTCTGGTTAGTGACGCTGTCCTTCCCTGCTGTTTGTCTGCCAGTCTCCGTGATGCCAATTCCATGGTTTTCAACCGTTTTAAAAAAATATATATTTAATTTGTAAAGCCCTTAGTTTTTCCAGTGGAGAGGAAGACCCTGTATGAAGAACCTTAGCTTATTAAGAACTAGCCTTTGTGAATTGCTTAAAAGTTCTGGCCACAGGTCATATCTGTGCACAGGGATCTTTTCTAGACAAGTCTCAAAAATACTGATTACACCTCTTGCCCCGACATTTGCTTAGTCAGTCATCTGTCTGTGGCAGCCCTGTATGTGTAAAAGGAATGATGTCAGGTTTAAAATGCTATTCTTTATACAGCAGCAATGGAAAACGATGCAGCTGAATCGAGACTGCAAATCCATCAGGTTTAATTTCACATGTATGCCATGTAGCCCGATTTCGCAGGTTATGGAAAACAGACGCTCTCTGGCTTGTCTGTAAATCAGATTTTCCCTGCAGAAACTCCTGCAAACGCCTGTGAGGCAGAAGGCCAGTGTGACTTGTGTTATTCCCAGGTGCTCCCCACCTCCCCGGGCCCCTGCAGCGCATCTCCCTCCTCTGCTCTCCGAGCTGCACCGCCAGCGCAGTAACTGCAGCCCAGCCAGCGGAAAAGAAGAGGAATTTCCTGACACACGCCGAGCTCCGAGCTGCTGAGCTCTCGCTGGCGCGGCTCGGCGAGGGAATGTTGATGCTGCAGATGAGAGAGGGACTGGCACGCTTCTATTGCTAAAAAAAATGGAGCTTCTGGGGTTACTTTTGTTCTGGTCCTGGTTTATCTCTCGCTGTGTGACTGCTTTTTAAAATTTCCCTGCTTGTAGACTTCTGGCGATACTGCGGCTTTCTGTGCCACGTGAAGTCATTGTAAGGATCAGTTATTGATGGCTGTTAAAACAAGCTAGCTATTAACATTACTAAGGGTATTTTTTCTTTGTTACATTAAATGTATTTCAGCAGTACTGTAAAATTTTAATTAAATTGTATCCTTTGTGACACCAAGAAAAGCACTGTTATTTTACAAAATGTTCATGTCTCTGACGGGTGTAACTCCGTGTCATTTTTAAGAAGCTAATAATTCTATATAAAATATGTATAAAACAAATCGCTGCTTTTTTTTTTTCTTTAGATATGTGTAACATTACTATCTTATAAAGGTAGAAATTCTCAAACAGTCTTTTCTGGAAAAAAATGCAGCTTCTTAAAACCGTATAAATAATATCTGAAAGGAGATGTATTTGTGCTCTCCTGATAATGGAATAATGTGGTGCCCCTGTATATTTTAATCGGCATTCGGTGATTGTACAGCACGGTGCTATAACAGTCTTCGGATTTCAGAACCTGGATTCAACGGTAGATGCAAAATTGTTTTCAACATGGAAGAAAATCATAGCGAGGGAAGAGACAAAGCTGTTCAGTGTTAGACAAGGCTTTATCTCCCCGATTGCCAGTAGTGTATGTTTTGTAAGTTAGGATATGACTGAGTATCTATTTATATGGCTGTTACAGAAATACACGTGTGTGTGTGTGTGTGTGTGTGTTTGGAATGCGATTTTTCAAAAGCAAGCTGGATGCGCACTCCTGCATGTAGTTAATCATTTTACTATGATGCTTATATCATGAAAGCTCAACAATTGTGTTACAAAGAAACCCAATATTATGATCGTTTGTCCTGTTTTTGCCACGATTGATAAATTCTTGGTGCATCAATACATCAAAAGCAAGTTTACATACTAAAACAGGAGCCTGTCATATCAGAGGAAAACAAAAACATTAGATAAAAGGAAACTGCTAACTTATATTCATGAGCACCTATCAGCATTTAATAAGACAGCATCCAATTCAGACCAAAAGCCATATCCTGCCTCGTATCGACTATGTTATCTCAGACCGGGGACTTGACTTGTTATATTTGCTTCCCATGTTCATGCAGTCAGAAAGTCTTTGAAAGAAAACTTTTGTTCTGATTTCTTACTGAGCTGAGAATCACATTTCAGTCGACAGTGAGTAGCTGGGTCTGCAGTTGCTGCAGCAGTTTGGGTATTTTTAGTAAGAGAAAAAAGCTTGTGCCTGCGGTCTAGAAAGTGCTCTATTGCTTCTCCTTAGCCTGAATGTTTGTTAGAGCAGCCGAAACGAGGAGGCAGAAGAGTCAGCCTACCATGACTATCCATGCTGCTAAAATGGCGTGCAGAAGCTACACCAGGCGTTGGAGGCATTAGGCATTGCACCCGTAACGACTGAGTCACCGCTTGCTAGGGAGGGAGGAGTACAGGCAGGGGTCGGCGGGCAGAGAGGATAACCAAGCTGCAGCAAAGCAGGCGCAGATGGAAAGAACAGGCAGACTTTGGAAACGAGTGACGGGAAGAAAAGATGGCTTTAGCTGAAATTGTGAGCTGCAACCCCAAGGGCCTGAGTTCAGTATTCACTTTGGCTTGGGTTGCCCGTGTCATCGTGGGTAAAGCAACGTCAGTATTTCTGTCTTTCAGTCCCCTGTGGACATGTGAGAGGTGGCAGTGTAGCTGCATGCAATGCCAAATCGATGAGGAGTTACCTGTAGTTGCAAATACAAGTCAAGGTGCCCCTCAAGACCATCTCTCCTTAAGATGATCATAATGTAGAAAGCCTTTTGGGCAACAAGCTCCAAACACCGTAGAATAGTTCTTTGTTTAGAGATACTTCCCTGGGAATTTCCCCAGCAGGATTCTGGCCAGTTTAAGCCTCTACCTTTTCTAGTAGCTGTCTGTTGCTTTCAAAAGAGATGTTTGTCCTGCCTGGGCACAAATATTTGCCTTTCAGTTTTCATCTGATTTCAGGGCAACACCCACTATTCAAGAACTGTATGTTTTCTGTTGCTGGAGGGATTGCTTTTCTTGCCCCTATTGACATCAATCACAGGAGCAAACATCCTCCTGACCCCGTGCTTGGGTTATGAAGCTGCAAAACCAGCACTGCAAAGGAGCTAAGCTTGTGTTGACTCAAACAACCAGAAAGGCAGTCTTCCACCCGTGTTTTGAATCCATACTGAGAGCACAAACCTGGAAGAACTGCATCTCGGCAAGTATTGGAATGGCACAAATGAGGACGTGTGTTTCAGAGGGGATCTCAACACCTAAAGCTCCAGTTTGAGATGTTTGGATCTCTCACAGTCACACTGAGAAGCAGTCCTACAAGAGATGGGGTAATGTCAATGGTGTGCTACAGGATCAGTCCTATAAGACGTTTTTGTCTGTGTATTTCAGATCGCCACTTTTATCATGTAAAGACTAAAATTATAAATGACTTTCCAAAATCGTTATGCCCAAAATGTTAGCAATAATTACTTTTTTACCAAAATTACAGTGCATTTTATTCTCCTAGTGTAACCTAGTGTCTGTCTTATTAGCCCAAATTTGCATTTGATGAAACTGCATGCCACGGATTTTGTCACCAATTATCATTCTTTTCAAGGGAGGATGTTTGTGATTTGGGCTGAAATATGCTAATTGCTGAAAACCATCGATACGTGAAGAACTCAGTATTTCAGCCTACTCCCCATATCACCAAGAGCAGTGAATGTGAAATACCACCTGTCAAGCACTTGCAGCAGATATGGTAGACGTTCTGCGGCATCCTATGGAGTAAGAGAGATGTGGGAAATAAAAGAGCTGGAGGATGCGATGCTACTGCTTGCCTCTGTGATTTGTACACAGAGCAGACCGGCAGCGTGGCGTGGCAGGAATTCCTCAGCTGAGTACGAAAGGCAGCATTGCAGGGAGCTGCTGAGCTCGGTAGTGCTTCCCAGACCAAAGGGGAAAAAGTTTGCACGGGCATTTCTTTGTCTCTTTAAAAATCCATACTTGCAAACCAGCAACTTACACACAAGAATAACACCGAGGATTATTTTGAAAGTGCTTTAAAAAGATTGCAGGAGAAGGGGACTGCTGATTGTTCAGAGCAACGCAAAGCTGTTGCTGCCTATTCATTTCATTCATCCTAAATACCCAGTCACAGTTTAATTCCTAGATGTACTGTATGCCCTTTCGTATATAATCAGCCTAATTTGTCTTCAGCTGCAAGCAAGTGAACCAAGATTCATTTAGTTAAGCAAGCTAAGCAAAAACATTCTTTGCTCACAGATGGGTAAGCCAGCCGATATCTTAAGATAAATGAAGGGAATTTTGTTTTCTTTTCTTAGCTACTGTAAGAAGTCCTATGGACAGAAGAATGACAAAACAAATTCTGTCCCTCCATGTTTTTAATTAGTTAAACAGGGAAAGACTAATAGACCTCATCCTGGAACCTGGAATCCTAATTTGCAATGTTGGATGTTGTTTTGACTTCAGCTGGCACTTTTAACAAATAGACTTTTTCACTAGAGGTTTTCAGAAACACCGCATGTAATATTAGATGAGAGGTACTTAATTAATGTAGGAAAGTGCCAACAAACTATCAGCCAGCACTGACTTGTCTTGGATTTGAAATAAAAGGTATTTGCTCTGTGCTGCCTGCCTAGCAATTACCATTAAATGTGTGGATTTAGGCCAATTCTTAATGAAAAGGGGGCTAGCTCACAACAAATGTCACCCATGTTGTCTTGGGTTACGCTGATAGTGTGGTGAATGAATCAAACAAACTGCAAGCATTAAATCTGGCTGACCCCACCGCAGCCAGGGGAAGGCAGAGATCGGCTAAGAGCCCCCATTATCCTTGTGCCCTATCTAAGAGCACAAGGCAATAGCCAAATCTGTCCATCACACCTCTCTTCCAGATAGCTAAAAGATTTGAAAAATGAATTTTAACCCTGCCTGGGGCCAGGTCTCCACATACCCTGCCAGTGGATAGAGCCTCTTCTCCATTTCAAGCTCCTTCAGGTCTTTGAGCTCCTCTTGGAGCACCCGAAAGCCAAAGTGTGCCCTGTGTATTCCTCCCCCGCAAAACACCAGCACTGCCCAAACCTGCTTGGAAGGGAATTCAAGGAGGTAGCGGTGGGCTGGCAGCGCACACCCCGAGAGCCAGTTTGGGGAAGCTTGGCTCCAGCTCCCTGAGCAGCGACCCATGTGATGGGTGCATCATTTTAGCCTGGCTGTTCTGTGGGACTGCTGCCTCCTTTTCTTGTCTCCTTTTTGTCTTAGTCTGTTTCTGTGATAACCACTGAAGTTTTCTGGCAAGTCACGTCACTGGCCCCGAATGAGAGGAATGTGAACTATGAGTTTCTGCTTTGGGATGCAAAAGGGGGTTTCTGGCTCCTTGCAAGTCATTCTCACTATGCTTCTATAGGTACCCTCTGAAATCTAGAGGTCTTGTCAATAGAAAGTTAGTGTCCCAGGAAGAACAGTAGGTAACTAGCATTTCCCTTTCTCCCCTATATTTCTTGGGATATCATGTTGCTCCGAGGCAGGTGGGCTCTTGGAGAAGATGGTGAGAGAGTCCACCTTACATGGTGTCCGTGGGAATTGTCCAGGCTTGCCCTGAAGCAGGTCAAGGTATCTGCTTGGAAAAGAAATTCTGTTTAGAGAACTTGTTATTTCTTTAGGTTAGGCAGGCACGGCAGCCAAATGAGGATTTTACTGCCATGATATTCAGAGCAGAAGTGTGGAATAAGCCGCAGTTATCTGGGAAGGGGCAATCATAGTTTGCACTGGCCACTTATCAGTGTAATCACACCTTCAGTCTCGCAGCCCTCAGCTTTTCTGTGATAGTGGTGCTCAGCAAGCCTTTCTCTTCCCAGCCAACTTCAGATGCACTGAGGGAGCAACCCTCGGTACCCACCCCACAGCACTGGTTGCCTCCCGTTAATCCCCTCTGCCCCCCTGCCATTTGGATGGGCAAACTGCTGTTCTTTCTGTTATTACCTTTTTTTTTTTTCCCAAAAAGCAATCAAACTCATAATATATTGAATGATTTTTTCAGCTACCTGGTTGTGTGTGTAATTGAAGGAAGTGGTTAATTTTTGAGCACAGTGGGTTATTCACAGCACTAAAATTAGTTTTGCTTTTGTTAGATCAGAGATCCATTTGCCGCTAACACCGTTAAGGCACAAACCAGTATTTATATGGGAGATGAAAAATGCATTGATTGACCAAAACCTTCTGTGCCACTGAACACTGTGCAGCGATCTAACTAGCGGTGAAACAAATAACTTATCACAGCATTGGAATTACATGCACGTAGTGGGAAATTCTCTTTTTTTTTTTGTTCACAAAAGGACTTGATCACATGCCATTATTCAGAGAGTAGCTGAAATCTCTGCAGGCCTTTGCTCTGTAATCTAAAAAGCCCTTTGCTTTTTACTATCGTAGGCTTTGGCAGCTACAAGAAAATGCAAAATGATGGCTGTGCTTGTATCGATTATCATCCTAATTCTGCTTCCAGTGAAGTCCATCACAAACCTGCCACAGCCTCCCGTGGCAGTTACTTTAATACAAATTTACTTACTTGACACTTGAAATTCTGCATTCTTGCTGCAGTTATGCTGTGAGCAGCATTAAATTAACTGACTCCCAGAAAAAGGCTCTTGCTCACCTATACTACTATTTTCCGCTGGAGGAGTGATAGCCCCCTGCCTGGAGCGGGTCCTGTAGCAGCGCAGGGCTTTTTTCCGCTTCCCCTGGTCACCTGTGAGATTCCTCCGACGTACTATGTCTTTATGATGGATGTGCTGCCCGCTGGCAATTGCTCATTTTGATGCTCTGCGTGACGTCTCTGCTTCACGTCTAGCTCCTTATCTCGTTATTTATTTTATGACCTCTACTCATTCTGATCTTCAGTCACTCCAAATTCTCTTTTCTGCCTACTTCTCCTGCTCAGTATGCCCAGTTAGCGGCCCTGAGTCTAGTTTTTGGGTCACAGGGAATGAACAGGCTCTGGCTGAATGCCTCCTTCTTCAGGTGGAGAAGAAGGTGACATCTAATAGTTCTGAAGCGGTTCAGTGCCTTTGATCAGTTCTTTGCATTGTCCGAACGCAGTATGTATAACCATTTAGCTTTGCCAATAGGGCATCTTCACCAATAGCTTTTATTCAGTCTGCACAAGAGGAGGTTACAAGGCCATGGCTTTATCCAGAGTCTATTTTAGGTTTGGAGGTTGGGTGGAGAAACAGAAATTGAGCAGTTTCTACCATCTCTTTAAGAGGTGCAGTGTAAACCTGGGCAACCCTGATGCTGTGTTATGCGGAGGAGCCAGCACCGGGGAAGATTTGCCCCCTTCCAGCTGCTCCATCAGTGTCTGCCTGGAGCAAAGCCTCTTGACAATAATGCTTGAATTACCTGCTTCTGCTGTGAGCCTGGGCAAGGTTAGGACCCTGATTTATCGTCGTATTAGATCCTAGGTGCCCCTATGCACCCACTTTTTGCATATTGGAATTGGCAATGTATGCTACCTAAAAACTGGCTGTTACTTCTGCCTGTAGTTCACCAGCTGCCTGTCAGTGCGACATCCAGATTCTGCAGAGAGCTGCTGAGGGAAGAGGCAGAGCAATGTATCATAGCTGACTTGGTTTTCCTTTCAGAGAAATCTCTCTGCCCTAAAAGAACTGGAACACCTCAAAGCATCATTTGCGAATGTTAATATGGAGAATGCTGGGTACTGAGCGGGTGCAGGCATCCAGGTAAGTCTTTAGAAAATGTCTGTCCCAAAAGTGGAGAAGTCTCAGATTTGCATTTTAGTATCTGCCCTATTTCACTTCTGACCTGTTGCAAATAAATAAATACATTAAAGATCTCCAGCTAAATATCAGCAAATTATGTGTAGCCCTGTGTCTTGGTTTCAGCTGGGATAGAGTTAATGTTCTTCCTAGTAGCTGGCATAGTGCAGTGTTTTGGAGTTAGTATGAGAATAATACTGATAACACTGATGTTTTAGTTGTTGCTTCATAGTGCTTACACCAGTCAAGGACTTTTTCTTTCAGCTTCCCATGCTCTGCCAGGTGTACAAGAAACTGGGAGGGGGCACAGCCAAGATAGTTGATCCAAACTGGCCAGAGGGCTATTCCATACCATATGGCGTCACGCTCAGTATAGAAACTGGGGGGATTTGGCTGGGAGGAAGCGATTGCTCCTCGGGGACGGGCTGGGTGTCAGTCGGCGGGTGGTGAGCGGTTGTATCACCTGTTTTTTTTTCCCTCCCTGGGTTTTATTTTCTTTCTCTCTCATTGTTTTTTTTTATTACTATTACTATTACTATAATATTTCAATTATTAAACTGCTCTTATCTTGACCCATGAGTTTTCTTACTTTTACCCTTCCAAGTCTCTCCCCATCCCACCAGGGGGAGCGAGCGGCTGTGTGGCACTCAGTTGCCAACAGGGGCTAAACCACAACACCCTGCGAAATCTTAGGGACTCCTTGACTGGATTGGGAGAGGACTGTGCAAGCCCAGCTGGTAAGACTGTTCAAAACTGTGACCTTGCAATGGGCCTCTGGTTCCCTGGGTCAAGTCTGTACCACACGGGCTTGGTAGATGTAACTGAAGATAAGGACTGTTCGTATCTGATGAGTATCATATCTAAAGCTGATCTTTTCACGGCCCACGTACGAATGGAGCTGATTCCATACATCAAAGCTCCAATGGTCCTCTCCACAGAAATCATCTGTACTCTCACACCGATGGGATGTGGCTATACTCGTATAATTCTTTTGCCTTTTGCTGAAGAAGTTGTGACCCAGAGCCAAGGTGATTGTGTTGCCTCCTGGGAGCTTCCTGGGTGACTGGAGCAAAAAGCAAGGCTTGGGAGGAGTTTAGAAGTTACGCTCGCACAGAGGCTTTACTTCACCACATCTCCTCCAGCCTGGGAACAAAGACCACTGGCTAGTTAGGCTGGAGGCAGCTCTGTAGTAGGAGTTGTGCTAAAATCCATTTTAAACAGGGAGAACACAGGGAATAATTTGTGCCAAACTGTTTTTATCTCCTATGATGGTAGGCTCACTCATCCTGCAAAACAGAGCTTCCAACTTTACAGGTTCAGAAGCAGAGCCCCATGAAGACACGGAATACAGCTGGTTTGCACCCTGGATGGGTCCTGCTGTGGGTTACACCAGTGCACACCAACATGCACTTCACTGTAGTCTACAAAAACTAACCTAGAGGTGTCTTTTCCTTCCTATCCCCTTATTCTCCCCTTGCAGGTGATAAAATACACATATTCCTTTAACGAGACACTGCTTAAATCTGACAGGAGAAAAGAGAGTTTGAGAGTTGGGACCAGCCTTACCAGGACAAGTTACAGGCAGCTTCTGATCAGTGGCTGAGCCCTGGACACTGCAGGAGGGTTATGATGACACGTCGTAGGGCTCCATCCCTGCAGACAACCAGGAAAAGAGGAGGCAAGTGCACATGGACGTATGAAACTCAGTGCCTCCATGATCAGGCTGGGGAGTTTTTTCACGGGGATGCGTGGCTAAGAAGTTGTACTTAATCCATCTGTGCTTACCTCTGTTGCAAATGAATGACTGTACGAAGCACTCGGTGAAATACAAGCCCTGACTTTTTTTCCCTACCCATCTGTTGTGGTTTAACCCCAATCGGCAACCAAGCACCACACAGCCGCTCACTCACCCTCTCCCTGCCCCGGTGGAATGCGGGAGAGAACCAGCAAAAAAAAATCAAAACCAACAAAACCTAAACCCCATGGGTTGAGATAAAGGCAGCTTAATAGGACAGCAGAGAAAAAGAAAATAGTAATAATAAAATATACAAAACAAGTGATGCACAATGCAATTGCTCACCACCCAATGCCCAGCCCATCCCCAAGCAGCAATCACTGCTTCCCCCAGCCAACTCCCCCAGTTTATATACTGAGCTTGACATCAGGTGGTATGGAATAGCCCTGTGGCCAGTTTGGGTCAGCTGTCCTGCCTGCATTCCCTCCCAGCTTCTTGTGCACTTGGCAGAGCATGGGAAGCTGAAAAGTCCTTGACTAATATAAACAAAACGCAGCACTATAGCAGCTACTAGGAAGAAAATGAACTCTGAATTAAGCTGAAACCAGGACACCATCATGAAATAAAATTAAGGAAGTGGCAAAAGACACCAGGTGAAATACCATGGAAAAGACATGGCCACTGGCTGCCTGCTCTAAGGAACAAGGCAAGGGGCCAGGGCTGCATAGGCTTATAGGAGCCCTGGTCCCCAGTTCCTGTTCAGCTGAGATGTCTACAGGCTTACATTTGAGCACCGTAGGAACTACGGATGCTTCTGTGGTGGTCTGCTAGGCAGCACATTTTATTCCTCTCTGAAAATGGCTACAAAATTCACTCTTACCTGGCAATTGCGTATAGGCAGGGAATTTAATTTGAGAGAACAAACTCCCAGTTATGAGTTTTTCCCCCCTCCCAAAGGAGTGCACTTGAGGACCAGTGTCACAGCCCTCTCTTCCCCAAAGCTCAGGCACTGACTCATCCACAGAGGCTGAGGCTGGAAGCGCAGCTGATCATCCGTTGAGTCTGCAGAAACTTTTTGTGGTTGGGACTTTTGGGTTTTGTTCAGCTGACAAACAGCAGTTATTCGAAACTCATTTGCATTGCAAGTGTGCATTAAAATGCATGAGGCGTGTAACACTGGGGCTGGTGGAAGAAAAATGCATACAATTTGTGGAAACTGTGGATTGTTATGACTCCTGAATTGGCATATTTATATGCTTCATTGTTCTTAGATTTGGGATTTTTTGTTTGTCAAATCTAGCGTGTGTGACATACATACCACGACAGACTTTTCTTCGCTTTTCTTTCACTGAAGACCTTTCAATGCAACCAACGTCATAGCATTGTTTTTTAAAGAAATGGCTACTGGTTGGTAGGCTAGATGACCCAAGAGGGAACCCATCCAGCCTGAATCATTCTTTTCCAGGAATGCACTTGCCAAGCTAAGATATTTCTTGAGAATTCATCGTACTACAAATCACAGTTGGGGAATGAATACAAATCCTGTGCGATGTCTCTAACTGAGACAGTATTTTTAATTCTCCTTTCTCAGTTGTCTAAACACAATAAAATTGAAGGCAAGATTAGGACCTGTTATTCAAAGGATCAAAAATTGCTTCTTGAGACATAACATTAAGAGGTGCTTTTTGATTTGGGGATCCCAGATGTTTTCCAGCAGAGGTGCAGAGCCCTTTGGAAATGTAATATATGCAGACATGTACTGAATAACAGACAAGCTCATTTATCTTAGTCTGCTTTTGCAGGACACTTGGAAGAATTTAATTGATCCTGCAAAAGCTTCAGACTCTTGCAGGTAGAAAAATCACTGGTGTTAAGGGAACAGATTTTAAACTCTTAATGACTTTTCATATGCTGCTGTATGGGACCAAGAACTCATAATATGTCATAGCATGTAAAATGCTATGTCATGGAAAATGCTATGTCACCGATTATATACGTTGCATGTCTTCCAGTCTAACAAATATGCAAGTGAAAGTTATAAGAATATATGACAAGTTGGATATTCCCACATAAACATGATACATATTACTTCTCTGTTAGATGCATACAGCATTCCTCTCAGGATACAGATTTACTAGACAAGGTCTTTTTGATCCCCAGAATGACACAGAGCAGCCTCACCATTACCTCCTTGAGCTCTACAAACCTCCACTGTTCAAACGAGCCTGTTGCAAGTCACCTGGGTCATTGTCAAGACTCAAACCACAGGGCCATGAGGTGGGTTACAATGCATGTCTCCAGTCCCGTACAGAAAATGAGCTTATTGGCAGCATGAGTGAAGCATCAGTGGAAAAGAAGAAAGAAATTTAACATCTTGGAGTTTTTATCCTACAGGCAACAGGAGAAGCTGCCGAAGGAAGGATTGATTGACCACTGCTGGTGCTATCTAATGCTGGACTTGGACTTCAGTAGCCAGCAATATGGTAGGTGCAGTGGAGCTGTGGATGGATGGGGAAAGGGGGAGCCAGGGAAGTCCCTTTTGTTCAGAGCTGCATTGAGTGAATGGCCAGAAAACTGGCATCGTCTGGTGTGACAGGGGTGGTGACAGAAAAGCCCCATTTCTCATGAAGGATAATACAAAGAGAAGTTGTACAGCTTCAGGCAAGAACAAGCTGTCCCTGAAAAAAACAGGGAAAAATACAGAATATTTTTAATGTTTGTGTGGCACTTTGAAGCTGGAAATTGTTATGAGTGCTAAATATTATGTTCCCTAATGTGTAAAATGGTGACTAATACTATTACATTCTGTCATACAGAAGCCCTTGGGATGCAAATTCAAAAAGCCACAATAAATAACCATTTAAAAAAAAAAAAAAAAAGAAAAAGGAGGAGAACAAAACCCCTTCTCCCATTTCAGTGCGAATGTGCTGATTGACAGCAGACTTGCAGAGACATTTCTCCTCCCTGCTCAGGCTGCAGAGCCAGACCCAGCACAGGGAGAAGAGGGATGCTTGCTGAAGAGATAGTGGGAAAATGGGTCCGGCCGGCCGCCGCCTCGCAGAGCAGCCGCGGACGGGCACTGCCTGACAGCAGGTACCCTCAGTCTGCGCAGAACCGATGGTTACAGATCTGACTCTTTTCCCCTCACCCCTTTCAAACCAGTGAGCATAAGCAGCCTCGCTGCCTGAGCCATACGCCTCCGAGCTGTTAATGCAAAGCTCTCGGTGGCTTTTTGAGAGCCCATCAGCAGCTTTTCCTGCAATAGCTCTGCTTCAAAACTGCTGCCTGGGGAAAGTGGCATCTCCCTGCCACCCACTCTCCCGACTCCCGCTGGACACCGCCAGCGCTCTGCAGTCAAGGATACGGCCCTCTTTCCTCCTACGCTTTGCCCGCATTGTTTTTTTTCCCCCTGAGTTTTTGCATCATTTGTGCGTGCCATTGTCAAATGAAGTTACTGATCTGTAATCAGTAAGGGCAGGGGGAAGCAGGATCATGTCCGACCAGATTGCTTGCCGTGGTGAGGTAACCGCCTTGGTGGCTGAGGAGATGGCGGCGGATGCCATTTGTCCCCACTTTACAGGGGTTTTGCCACAATATGCCATAGTAACCTTGTAGCCAAACCGGTAAGATGCAGTTTTGTTCTTAGGGGCTGGCACAGTTTAATATTTTTACCAGTGAGCTGGGCAAGGGGACAGAGAACACCTGCCACAAGTTCCTGATGGCACTCTGGCAGCTCTCAATCTCTACAGGCTCTGCTGCAGGGATGGTCCCAGCTCAGCCACCTCCGATGTCCCGCGCCGTTGGTGATGCCTCGCCGAAGCCCCAGACCAGTCGCAGCCATGGACGTCATCTGCGGGTCCCACTGGTCACTGCCACCAGCTCCGGAGGGGCAGGGTGTTGAAGGCAACGTGCAGTGGGAAAACCCCACCCAGTAAGAGAGAAAAAAAGCCATGGGATTCTTTCCCTAAACGCAGATATAATAAGCGGAGCTTGATGAAATGTGCTGGGTGAGTGCGTCTTGCATGTGGCTGTTTCTAGGGGAGTGATTTTTTTCTTTTTGCTTTTAATTAGCCAGGCTTAAATTAGCAGCATCTACTGTTGATATTCCTCCGTGAACAGCTAGAACACTTTCAATCAGGAGCCTTATTAATATGCAAAAAAGTGATTTGTTTTGATTTCAATCTGGAAGCATTCCCCCCCCGCCTCAAGTTTCCATTTCAGTATCTTCTGCTCTAAATGAAGGTGAAATGACTGTGTTGTGGCCATACAAGAGAGCTCAGGTTAGCTGGGGAAAGAGGAAAGCCTTGATGGAGAGTTTCAGAAACTCCCATCTGGTTGGTATTTGTTCTGCTGTATTTTACTATGCTGAAACAACAGCCTGCCATGGGATAGTGGGACACTCACCCAGGCTGCTGTGCTCCCTCACGTGGTAATTAAAATGAACACGATATGACTTTTTTTTCTTCCCAAAGGCACTTGGACTCTTCTCAACTATCTCCTCCCCTCCCAATGTACAGTTTTGGACAGGAGGAAGGTACAAGTTTTTTCATTCCTTAATTCCTGAATCAATTCACCAGTATATTTGTATTATTATATTCATACTGCAGATGACTAATGCTGGTCTGTGCATAGAAACATGACCCCACCAAGCCTCACACATGGCAGAGGGTTTTGTTCAGTCTTGCTAAGAATGTCATGTCCAAGGTCTGTTTCCTTGATATGAGGTTTCTGGGCTGATGTGGCAGCAAAGTTAATTTGTTCACTGCTCTAACCTGGGAGTCTTTGGAGAGGTACAGAGACTGAGATTGAAACTGGGCCAAAATGGTGATGTGGGTGGTTAAGACCCAGTTAGGGGCTGTAGAGCATCAGAGGTCTGCTCCCCACCTTGCAGCAGGGCAGTGGGATTTCATTGGCATCTTTGTAAACTCTGTCCCTCCCTGTCTGTAGATCATGAATTCTTTAAATCTGTTTCTGTGAGACACCCAGATGGGGATGGCCGAGGCTTTTTATTATTACTTTTTATTATTACAAGTGTTTAGAAAATCCTGCTGTGTGGCGTAACCCCACTGCATTATGTGTGATGCATATACAGAGAGAGCTGGGGCAATGCTGAAAGAAAATCTGAAAGTAGCCAAATTTCTTGGTCCTTGGAGCCTCCTTGGCACAGCAGAAGTGGCAAGAGGAGAGAGCTGTGCCTCCCCACCCTACGCCCTTGCAGGAGACACTCAGGGCACCCAGAGCTTTGCCACTCTGCTATGGCAGCAGAAGTTTTGCTCTCCCCCACTTAATGCTAATTTTTATAGAAAAATGTTATTTTGAAGTGGTTTGGATTTCCACCCCCACCCCACCCACCGCCC
>VZTL01060660.1:4844-15143 GCA_013400535.1 Scopus umbretta
TGCTCGTTAAACGCCCGCGCTAATTGGTTTCTGCTGCGTTTGGTCCCCGGGGCAGAGCGGTGCCCTGGGGCCGGCTGGGGGTGGGGGAAACTGAGGCACGGGGGAGCGGGCGGCTGTGGGGAGCCGGGGGGGACGCCTCCAGCCACGGTGTGCGCGGGGCAGAGCCGGGACAGAGTCACTGACCCCATTTTACAGACGGGAACAGCAAGGCACTGCGCTGGTGACCCCAGCAGCCCCGCAGCCCGGCGCTGTCACACCCCGACATTCCGCCCCGCCGGCAGGGAGCGGGTGCCCGGAGCCCCCGGGGGGGAGCAGGGCAGGGAGCGGGTGCCCGAAGCCCCTTGGCGGGGAGCAGGGCCCACATCAGGGCGCCGGGCCCAAACTG
Source organism: Scopus umbretta (assembly GCA_013400535.1). Classification (NCBI taxonomy): domain Eukaryota; kingdom Metazoa; phylum Chordata; class Aves; order Pelecaniformes; family Scopidae; genus Scopus; species Scopus umbretta. The sequence goes on from VZTL01060660.1 coordinate 5,230, forward strand.
GCACCCAGATGCTGGACCCGAACATCTTCTGGAGGGAGGGCCCCAACCGCTCTGCGGATCCTGGACCCCAACCCTCACCCAGGCGCCGGGGCCACCTCTGAGCAGGTCGGGGAGCTCAGGCTGGCTCGGCGCGGCAGTGTGGGAGGCGGCGGTCCCCCCAGCCCCAGGGACCTGCACAGGTTGGGGACGGATGGTCCAAACCTCACGCGGAAGGAGTGAAATAAAGTTTTTCGCTAAACGTCAAAGCCAGTGTGTTTCAATAGCAGCAAAGTGTGACCACTCTACATTCTCCTTTTTTTACTTCCAAAGTAGCTTTTTTGAAATTTCCATTTTATGGACAGATAAAATAGCTTTAAAAGGTGAAACTGGAATGAAAATTATTTCAAGCCACCTGGAATTTTTTGGCTATAATTTCATTTTTTACAGGAAAACTGTTTTTTTAAAAAAATTAATCTTTTCTTGAATGAAAAGTCTGTATCTGGGAATTCCTGTGCGATGGAAAAGCTGGTGTGTGTGTCCCCCCAGCTAGAAGCTCTGGTGGCCCTAGCAAAGATCCCAGCAAACTCATCAGTTTTGCCCCCTCCCCCAAATCCTCCCTCGCGGGGACAAACAGGACAAGGGCGAGGGCAGGGCTGGCTGTGAGCACTGCGAGCGCTGGACTGGCTCCCAGGCTGCGCCTAGCCTCAAACCCAGGTCTTAACCCAACCCTTTTGGAGGCCTGGGATTTTCCGGAGGGCTCAGCTGTTTTCAGGCAGCTCTCGGGCTCCCATCGGATGAGTGTTTGCTGCACACCCACTTCTGCAGAATCAGGTCCCGGAGGCAGGAGCCGACTTTCTTGGAAGAGGCCCCCCAGGACCCGTTTCTCGGAAGCGTGGTGCACCGGCCCCGGTACTGCAGGCAGGGGAGAGCTCTGCTTCTTGCCAGCACACTTTCCTTTGGGGAGGGACAGCTTTCCCCTCTCCCTTGCAATGAAAAATAATAAGAAAAAAAACTCTAGCCAGCCGTCTCCGTGCTCCCTGGCTTCGGCAGCATTTTCTCCATCGCAGGCGGGGGGTCTCCTGCAAGGGTCGGACCCGGTGCAGGCAGCCCCCGGGCTGGGCAGGAGCCCTCTGCCAGCCGGGCTGGTGGGCAGCACGATGCTCCGCACCCTGCAAACACCAGCCTGGCATCCGCGGTGTGGCACAAGCCCTCCCTCCCCTCCCGGCCATCCTGCAGCCTGCGCCGGCAGCCGCGGCAGATGTGCCGCGGGAAGGCGACCGGGTGACCCCTTGGATCCGCAGCTGGGGCTGGCCGAGCATCGTCCATGGGAGCTTTCTTGGGGACTGTCCGAGCCGGCAGGCCTGCCGCCTCCCGGGACCCTGCAGCCACTGTTGCAAAGGTGTTTTTCCCTTGATTTAGCTGTTTATTTGCTCAAAAGGAAAATTTTAAAGAAGGTGTTAGAAAGGGAGATAGTGTTGAGAGCCCTTTCTGCGCTCAGGATTCGGAGACATGGGACACCCCACTTCAGGGCTGGGTACCACCTGGGAAGCGGAGCGGCTTCGATTCCCCCCAGCTTCAAGCCAGGTCGCTCCTGGCACGTTGCAAACCCATGAAGATTTGGCAGCAATGAGACCGGTGCGATGAGTTTGCTCCCCAGACACAGCGGGGCAGCCCCGCAGAGGCTCGCTGCCCTCCCCTGTCCCACCCTCGCTGCCAGCGGTGGCCTTGACCCGCAGCAGCCAAACGGAGGCACCGCAAGTCGCTGCCTGCCCCTGGCTCGGCCGAGACGATTCTCTTCAGGCATTTTTTTTTTTTTGTGGGTTCAAGGAGTTTTATTTCCCTCCCAGATACATAAAAGCTGGTTTCCCATTCACCTCCCCAAATTCGTACCCCAACACCCAAGTGTTCGGACTTCACGAGTTATTCACCCAAATATCAGCCTATGGAAAACAGAATGTATTTTTTCCATCCCAAACTGGCACTTTTCTGAGTGAAAAATAGCTTTGAGTGACGAGCCTCATCAAACCTACACTTGCCCTCTTTTCTCAACACAAGAATAGCCCCTTTGAAGATATCAAATAGCATCTGAGTGGGAAGGATTTTCACAAAAAGACATGGGCAGCCTTCCACCAAGGGGAGCTTGTGAATTGAGAGTGGCCCAAAGATCCCTCTTTGTTCATCTGTGTCAGCCAGGGAAAAAAAAATAGGAATGAGCAGGAATCTGGGTGAGGAGACACGGCTTGACCGGGCTTTGGTCGGGGTTTCCTACAGCACCTGGCACACCCAGGGTTGGTCTCTGTTCCTACCACAGCTGGAAAGCCGATGGCCGTGGGGACATCAGGGATGCTGCAGGGACAGCTAGGAGCTTCCCAGGAGGGCGACAGCATGAGAGACCGTGGGTGCTCATGCTACAGCGCTAAACTCCCGAAAGAGAGGGGAAAAAAGGAAGGGAAAAACTTCCTTTATTCTGCAACAGGCAAAGCTTCGGGCATGTATCACCTCCAAAAGGGTATAACAGAGGCAGCGGGATTTATAGCTCTCGGATTAAACATTTTGCATAATGTCGGGTTATAAAGCACTGAGACACGTGGCTGGAGGACCAGGAGCTACTGTCAGGTAAGTGGCGGGTCCCAAACATAGTGTCCTTCATCTCTTCTAGGAAAATTACACGTTCCAGCTCTTCCAAGCATGATGCCCATCCTCACTCTCTTATGCCTCTGCAATTGACCCCCAAACTCTTACCTGTGGGAAACTGTTTTTCCTGGCAAAGCTGGGTTTTTTTCTCCTCTAGAAAGTGCCTGCTCTTCTAACCAGAATATTGACAGCCTTTAAAAAGTAAAAATTTTATAGAATCATAGAATCATTAAGGTTGGAAAAGACCTCTGAGATCATCTAGTCCAACCGTCAACAAAAGGCTTTCGATCCTGTGGTTACCTGGAATGGAAAAATTTTCAGTTTGCCATAAGGTTGACAGAGAACTGAAATCTTCCATGGAGAAGGTTAGTTTGGGTTTGTCCTAAATCCCACTCAAGGCAAAGCAACTCCGAACCGGGGAGCACCCTCATCCTTCCAGGAAAGCCCTCTCCAAGCTGGATCCAAAGCCCGTTTGCCACACATTATGGATTGGCCATTTCTGGCAAATGGGTGGTGGAGAAAGTCTCATTTGTTTTCTGTTTCTTCTTCTATGGGATGAGCAACTTCAAGAAGAAAATCCAACTTTTCTAAAGATGCTTGTTTGAAAAATCTGTATTTGATGATGTGAACAAGCCCCCTGAACTCCTCTGCTTCCTGCCTTGTCTCGGATTCTCTCCCTCCTTCTTTCAAGGCAAAATAAAGGGGAAAAAAGAAAAAAAAAATCTATAGAAAGAAGAGAAAGAAGAAAATTGGGAATGGGAAAATAGGCAGAACAAGGGAAGAAAGTTACCTTTTGCCTTCCACAGCAGTGTTTTGGGGAGGGAGCTGCACGTTGACACAGCTAAGCCCCAAATTCCCATCCGTTCCAAGGTGCAAATTTCAACAGATGAGCAAAAAGGCTGTTTTTCCACCCAAAATACACCAGCCATTTTCATGCAGTTCTTGCAGCACCCTGCGAAGCTGCGGTGCCCGGCAGCGCCTGGAGGCCAGCCCGCCACCCCGCTCCCTCGCCTCCCCGGGGGTCCGGGGCTGAACAGCCCCGGGGTTCATCTCAGCAGCGTTTGCACGCAGTTGCCTTCCCGGGCATCACCGCAAGATGCACCGAGCAGCGGGTGAGTGGAGAAGGGTGCAGGATCAGTGCCCTCCCTGGGATAAACCCACAGCTCTGGGTGCCACATCCGCAGCCAGCACAGGGCTGGCGAAGCCGGGGCTCCCCCGGAGACCCCCCAGAGCCCTCGAGAGAGGATGCTGGCATGGCCGCACGCCCCGCTCAGCCCACGCTTGCAGGCCGCCGAGCGCCCGGAGGAATCCAGCTCTGCCTGGACGTGCTGGCGGGGCCGTGGCCGACGCCGAGCTCTTGGACCCCGTTCGCCTCTTGCGTAAGGCAAAGAAATGATGCACAGAGTTACTGTAAGTGATGAGAGGCTGCTGGCTCCCTTTTAAAGTGACAGGCTGCTGTCTGTCCGGGGTCCACCACCGCTCCCTCCTGCCCTGGCCGGTGTGGCCCTGCTGCCCTCGTCCAGAAAGCCCCGCGGCGTCTCCCCCGGCGGGGAGGGGGGGATGCTGAAACCTGTGGGGGCTGGCGGCTCTGCTTTGGAGCTGTGCGCAGAGGGAGAAAGTGGCAGGGGGTACAGCATCCCAGGCACAGCCTCAGAGCCTGGGCAGGGGCTCTGCAGCCCCTCTGGCTTGCGGCTGCGCCGTGCCTCAGTTTCCCCTACTTGCACAGAGGAGGGTCAGCCAGACCTGGTTCGGCTGGGTTTTAGTGAGGTAAAGCTAATGGTTAAAGGAGAAACAGTGGAAAGGCGAAAACACTGGTGCCTGGGTGTGCTGCTCCCACACACGGAGAAAAGGATGTGGTGTGGGGGGTCTCCAGACAGTGACCAATTTTCCTCCATGCCTGCAAAGCCTCAGCACACGAGAGGAAGGAGCCTGCAAGCGGAGGGGCTGCAGATCGCCCTGCTGCAGGGTGCCGTGGCATCCCCGACGGAGCTGTATGCCCCGCTTGGAAGCCCACGTGCCGTGCCATGCCGTGCTGTGCCGTGCTGCGCCATGCCACCAGCACACCGAGACACAGGACATCTGGCTTCTCTCTCCCCATCGGCATATGCCATGGTTTGTTGTTTTGTTTTGTTTTGTTTCCCTTTCCCCTCTTCTCTTTTTTTTTTTTTTTCATTTATCTGCTTTTCAAATAACGTTACTCATCCAGAGCAGGACGTCTGCATTCACCACTCACCGTGTTTGTCTGCATTGTTTCCTTCGGGGAGATGCTTACCCGCACGCCATGACTACTTGTCTGAGTCGTCACGGTGCCGAGCGGCGGGGATTACTCATGGTGTAAGGTTTGAGAAAGGAGGGGGGAGGCCAGATTTGGCGCTTTGTCTGCAGTTGTTCATTTCTCACTCTTTGATACATTTTTTTTTCCCTCCTCTCTTTCTTCTTCTGCCAACGCTCTCCATCCTGGCTCTCTGAGCTCCTTCTTCCTTGCTCTTACACTGGGGCCAGAGCATCTGGCCAAACCCCTGTGGGATGTAAAACGACCTTTGCTGCGCTGCCCCACGGGTGCAAAAGAGGTCCCCTGTCCCCTCGCACCTGGCCGGGAGAACCAGTCCCTCCCTTTGGGACCCCCCTCCTCCCACGCTGCCCACCACCGCCGGCTCTGCCCGCTCCGCAGTTGTCCATTTCTGCCCACTCTTGGCCCAACTTTCCCCCGTCTCTGCCATGACGTCCCCACGTGGCACCCAGCCATCACGGCACAAACTGCTCTGCCCAAGCCAGACCAGAGCTGGCCCCGACATCCCCCTGTTGCCTCCTCCAAATAAGACTCAGACCTGGTGTGTAAAACCTCAGCCATCATTAGGCATAACAGTGTGATAAAGGCAGGGAAAAAATATCTCGAAAGCCCTAGATCCTTGTTTCAGCCCAGGGTCCTGGCCGGGCTCCCCAAAGTGTGCCTGCCAAGGGCTGATGTGTGAATTACCGTGTTTGCAATGCCGGGGCACAACCCGCTGTTTTAAGCGCGTGCTTGGGAAGACTCAACAGAAAAGCATTTGGGACATGGTCCTTCCCTTTCTCCATGCAAAACTGCGGCAGATCAATGAATATTTGAACAAAGAAATATTTCATTAAAAGAGTTGATTGCTTAATGAACTGTCCCTGTGAGCCATCAAAATGCAATGTTTTTTTTTTCCTCCCTTTAACGAAGGTGAAGATTCATATCACGAAGAACTGGCTTATCAAATTACCGTAATAGCCTGTGTAGACCAAGCCCACAGAGCGGCACGGGGAGGCCGGGGCCTGCCTCGCACCAGGGACGCGGCTCCACACACTCCACGGGTGAGTTTCGACGATACTGAACAAGATGGGACCAGACCAGGGTCCCTGGGCGCTACTGCAATGTGATCCGTAAATAACAGTGGTTGGGATAGCGTGAGGCAGGTCTGTTTTCCTTTGGGCTGCCAATATTTGAAGGGAAAGAAGTATCCATCTTTTTTTCCCCATCCTAAGAACATTGACAAAGGGACAACGTCTGGTTCAAGACCCATTAAAAGCCAGTGCTGATGTCTGAGTCCACAAATTCAGCAAAGCTCTGCCAGATTTGCACCAGGGCTCCAAGCCTCGTTTACCTGGCTCTCATCTTGGGTGATTAAAACAGAAAGGCATCCAAAAACGTAATCGGCTCCCTCTTATCAATGCTGTTTGCTTGCTTGTGTGCTGTGATGAAAATAGCCGAATGCTTCCCATCGTTCCTGCCGCTCCCCCCCGAGGCTGCCGGGCAGGACATCATTTCTCTTCCTTGCTCATTTTTTAAAGTTTCCATTGCATTGCCTTTTGAAAGTTTATTAATGAAAATAATCCTCTTCATCTCAGATTTCATAACGGCTCTGCTTAGGGCGAGAGCTGCCGGGGCTGCTCCGCAGGACAGCCGTGATGCTCGCCGGGCTCTGGGACCGGGCACGGCTGGCAGGAGCAGAGTCATTAGCGGGTGGGAAATGAACAATAACCTGACAAGAAACGACCAATTTTCCATCAATTAGAGCGAAGCCTCTTTTTGTCTTTTTGTAAAATTAAGTTTTGCTGACTGGTGATTACTTTGGTCTGATGAAAATTCATTAAAATTTACACGGGGAGGATGCTAACGGCACAGCCGGGAGGAGGAGGAGGAGAGGGCAAGGTGGCAAGGCAGCCAGTGCCGAGGATGCGATGTGCTCAGATGGAAATGTGGGTTCAGAGCCAGGCTCTGGAGGTCAGGATCTGGCCCGTTTAATGGCCCAGCAGTGGGACAGAACATGGAAGAAGAGGAAAGCAGCCCTCAAAAGCGGGGCGGCAGGAAGCCATCCCTGCTCGCTCTCCGGCGGGAGCACAAAAGCGCTCTGTTTGGGGCCAGGGTTCGGCTTCTCACGCCACTTGCCCCACCGAGGGCTCCTCTACCACCTTGCTCTGGTGTAACGGCGCTGCAGCATCACCGGGTCCGACGCCAGCCCGGGGTCCCAACCAGGGCCACAGAGCAGCTCCCCCGGGCTCAGGGACAACAGGGACACGTGCCCTCGTGCAGCCCGTGGCTGTGCTCGCTGCGCCCTTCAGCCGGCTCCCTGACCCCTGCAGAGGTGCCACGGATGGGGATGGGATGGCAGCAGGGCTTTGAATTCGGCACATGGGACCAGGGATGGGCAGCGGCAGGAGAGAGCTGGTCCTGCAAGACCAGACAGGGAAGTCGCCAGCAGCACCTTGAGCAACCGCCCAAACCAGATGCAATCGAGACCAAACTTCTGTTAAAGAGTGAGGGGAAAATGCGCACCGAGTTTTGCATTTGCAGACGCGTATATATGTGTGTGTACGCACACAGGCACAGGAGCCTTTAAAAAAATCAAGTCAAACAATGGGTCAGAGCTGCCTCTGTCGCAGGATCCGGCCTCCCTGTCCCCCAGCTCGTTCCCAGAACCAAGGACAGAAGTTTCTCAGGCTGCCGCTCCATTCGCGCACGCTGTGTGTCTGTGCTTGAGCGGGCATTGAGGTGCGCTAATCCTACAGGAGCCCCCCTCAACTATCTTCTGCACTTCAGAAAACTTTCTGGAGCAAGCCTAACCCCGAGCTTTCACTTTTATTTACCTATTTGTACATGTTTCCAGTGATTCCAATTCTGGCGCTCATCCACGCTGTTTTTTTGCAGAAAGGAGCTGCCTCTGCAATCCCTTCCCAGGGAAATGGGCAGGGATTAGATCATCAGATGGCGATTGTGAAAGCTAAGTGAGTATTTACTGTAAGAGGGCTTTGATTCAGCAAGGCGGGCGTTTAAGTGCTAAGTCAATGGGATGGGAGTATGAGCTTCTGCGCTGGGCTGAATCAGAGGCGCAGCCGAGCCCTCCCTGCCCGCACCCCTGAGCTCCCAGGACTCTCAGGACATACACCCAAATCCCCATCCTGCAGGAGGGCAGCAACCGCCAGGTTTGAAGGATGCAAAGATGGAGTAGAAAAAAAAGTCAGGTTCTCACCAGGTTCTTTTCTTTTTCTTCCCAAAACTCACTGCAAGTTCGGAAGGGGTGAAATCTGCAGTTGGTTCAAGATGGAATTTTTAACAGTGTCCAGCTGGGCATACAGGGTAAATACCGGGATGATTTGCTCCATGCACTTTTTTGTCACTCTATTTATAACTTTATTTGGGAGGGGATTTCCACAAAAAGCCATAAAAACTGGGGTTTCCCACTGAAAAGCTTTTCATGTTCTTTCATGACCTTTGTTCAAGAATGACCTAATTTCACTCAGACTCTGGCACAGACTATTCCTGAGGTGGGAGGAGAAGTGGCACTCAAAATTGGGTCAGTTTTCATTAAAAATGCTTCCGTTTCCTAATTGTTTTTCATTTGTTGGAAGGACTCGGATCCGCTCGAAATGCCACTCGGCGCAGAGGGGATGGCTGCCATTCCTGACTTGAGAAATGGGTTAATCTTCATGGGAAATCACTCGTCACTGCTGTTGATGCTCAAGGACTTTCTGGCTCTTAGCTAAGACCTTTCTCCCCTGAAAGGCTCAGAAGGACGCGGTGCCTTGGCGCTCTGTGGTGCTTCCCGAGGGTCCTGTGCGGGGTGCTGGGTACAAGGACCAAGGATGGACAGGGGCTGCTGGAAGCTGGGCCGTGGTGGTTGTGCCCATGTCGTGTGTGTATAACTCGCCCTTCGGTCCATGTGCACGAGCTGCGTACTGGCCAGGGAGGTCCGAGTTCAGCCGTGCCCCAGGAAAAATGCAGGAGGGAAACACAAAAGCAACTGGGAGGCTGAACCATCCCATGCCCTGACCTAATTCAGAGCCTAATCCAAAGCCTGCCCTAATCAGGAGGATCTCAATCTTAAAGTCTGATCCCCACCCCAGCAAAGCAAATGGGAAAATGCAGCAGGATTCGGGAGATGGGGGCCAGCTGCCGTGCATCCACAGAGGCTACTCGTTGGGGCTCCTGGGGGTGGATCAGGGCTCGGGATATGGGAAGGGACCTCTGGTCCCCAGAGAGGCAAGAGCTGCAAAACTTCACTTTTTGGAGTCGTTCAAGGTGGGACGAGAAGGAAGATGCATTCAGAGAGTGGCAGAGCCCACAGACCCTGCAGTTAAACCCTGTGAGAGCTGCGGGGTGGGTGAAAGTTGGCAATAAAACCGGCTAAAAACTGGTGAGGTGGAGAAGGATGCAAAGCAAAGCACCCGGCTCTCAGGCGCGTTCCTGCCACCGCTTCTCAAATGTGCAAATTATGCAGCCATTTCACGGGACACTTAGGAGTCAATTTGCAACGCGGCTCGGGGGGAAATTGGGCACATAATTCCCCTCAACAATAACTGGGAGCAGCCCGCTTAATTTAATGCCGAGCCTGTACCTAGTTAGCGCTTGCCAAGGGGAGGATGCTGCGGGTGCCGGGACCACGTGCCCGCATCCCACCGGACACCCGGTGCTGGCGGCGAGGCCACGAGGACGGAGGGGCAGCGGGGCGAGCCGGGGGCTGGCCTCCTTTGCAAGGCAGCGGCTGGCGTGTCACACGCCGGCTCGCACGCTCGCACGCCGGCTCGCACACGCGCCGCGCACCATCGAGCTCCGGCAGCCCAGAGCACAGTGGCAGCAGGCTGTTCTCATTACAGCCCAATGAGGCTGTTTACTCACCCAGCTGGAGACAGTTAGAGAGTGATAAATAATGAAAGAGAAAACATGATTTTCCCCTCTGTGGTTTCTATTTGTGTAACCATATGTCACAGCTCAATACAGCAGCATTTTTTTCTGCTTTATTCAGGAAAGAGTTGATTTTTTCCATAGACCGGCTATTCCCCCC
>VZTL01060660.1:15198-43655 GCA_013400535.1 Scopus umbretta
CTGGTGCAGTGACAAAAGTATTGCTGTTTGTTTTCCAGTGAAACTCACTCATATTCAGTCTCCTTAAAGCCTGGCTTGTCCCAACAACTGCAAAGGTTTGATAGGACTATTCTCAGCTTCTTTTCAAAACCTGTCATGGAGCTGCAGGGAGAAGAAACAGCTGAAAACAGACTGGTGAAGGAACACCACCCTGAGTGAGGACTGTGAGAAGAGTGGAGCCTGCGTCTCTCTCAGGCTGCAACTTTATACTGGAGGATAAAACAGATGGAGTTTTCCCCAGCAAGGGAAGGGAGGGTTCGATGAGTGATAACAGGGACATTTTTGGCTCTCCGAGTGCTTTGCAAGGGTAATAGAGCATCGCTCCTGCTGTTTTGCAGGTAGGGAAACTGAGGCACGGCGCTGCAGAGGTGTCATCCAGGCAGTGGACCTGCAGTGGCAGAGCCGAGCACCCCGCGCAGCCCCAGGCATCTGCACTGATCTGTCCTGGAGCAGCAGAAGTGGAGTTTTCACCGAGGGAGAAGGAGCGGGTGGAGGGAAGGAGGCAGGCGAAGGAGAAGATCTCAGACGAGCACGGCTCCTTCCCTGAGGAAAAGCACTTGCAGCGCACTGCGCAGCCCAGATTGGCATCGGCGAGAGCTCGGTGTGCATACCCAGCTCTGCCCGCCCGCCGCGCGTGCCCTGGGGAGGGCAGGTCCCTGCAAGGCCCCGCTCCCTTCCCGCCAGGTACCGCACACCTTCCTGCTGCAATTATCCCCCTGGCTTCCCCCAGCGCTGCATCTCGCCTGCCGGTGTCTCTTCTCCTGCCATGCCCCCGGAGCCTGCAGTCTATTGTTTGGAGGTCTTGGCACGCTCTGCCGATGAGTTTCCCCTCGGAGCGCTCTCGGCCAGGGGCGTGCAATGTATTTTTTGCCCTAGCAAGTTCTCCAGCTTCATAACATCCTCTTCCCGCAAGATACATCGTTTTGGGAGAGCAATTATCTGAGTGACCTCATCCATGTCTGCGGCATGAGGTCACCAACGTTCGGGGAGGTGTGCACCTAGCCCACTCTAAATGGGGTGTGCCGGCGAGCTCGGCTCGTCCCGATCCAGCATTTGGGCTCACTCCAGAGCTCGATCCCATCGCTGAGGAAACTGGCAATTAATTGTGGCATAATTCCCAGAGGCCAAATTGGGTACCCGAGCGTAGATGCAGCAGTGGTTGGGTGGCTGTAAGAGCCTGACTGGCACTGATTACCGATATCCCTGCCCAATGCACTGTCGTGGGCTTTGGGAGAGCTGCGCCGGGGCTGAATAGCACTGAGTATCGTATCTCCCCTCACACAGATCTCCTGAAACAAGACCCACTGACCCGTTGCTCCGCCTGCCTTCAACGGGGTCCAGGTCCCGTTACTTAGTGTGTAATCACAGCGTGTACACGATGTTAGCTACGATACCTAATCTCTACAAGCAGAATCCCAAAGCCTTCGCTGCGTTTGAATTGCCTCAATTAAATTTAGCAAACACACCTCTTCATATGGCTGATCATTTTTTAAAAAGTATGAAAACCATTTCTCCAGAGGTTTTGTGTGTAATAATCCCAGTGTGCCTGAAAGGGAGAAGATCATCCTCTGCTCCCCTATCTCTGCACACAAACACATGCACGCGTGCACACGTGTTACAGAGGCCTTTGCACAGCACACTGCTTTGCCGGTTCCTACCTCTGCTCTAGTGATACCCAGCAGCGACTGCTTTGGTGCGAGACTGGCATTTCACCGGCTGCACCAGCATCCTCCAGGTCTTGGAGGCGAGGTCCCACCAGCGAGATTGTTGTCAAAAATGTGCTCAAATTCACCCAAATGCTGGAAAGCAAGCTGTTGCCCAGACTGGAGTCACCATGTCCCAGCTAAAACACCCCAGCTCCAAGTCCGAACTATATGCTGAGTGTCTGAATGCTTTTAGTGTTGATGGAGTTGTCCTTTCTTAAAGCAATTTAGCTGAGTAAAATCAGTATCTTCGTGCTTCAGGTCACAGCGAGCTCTCACTGCAGGGCTTGAGCTGGAGATTGGGGGAAGATGGACCCCGCTGGTTCCCCTGACCCCCCCCTCCTGCCCCAGCAATTTTTACAGCCTTCCACAAGCAGCCCAAACCTGCTCCTCAGGCCTCCAGGTCCTGCTCCTCTCCCCACAAGCATCAAAAAATAAGAGCTGGGAATTTGTTGCAGGTTAATTGGGGTTATTTCATATTAAAACCCCTTTGCCTCTGTAAAGCGAACCTTTGCTGCACAGCATCGGTGCTTTCAATGTGCCTTACTACACCTTTCTCGGCACAGAGGGGGTTTGTGCTAAGCAACGGAGATGTGGATGCTTCCCCCATCAGCTCCTGCGGCCCCAGGTGACTCTCCTGGCCAACGTGGGATGTGCCACCTCTTCACCTGCCTCACCTCTTGCTGTGAGTCACATCAGCTGGGAGGTGACAAACCCCAAATCCTCTTGCCCCCGTACTGAACACCAGTGCAGATGCCATCCTGCAGACCACCTCGATGGGATCTGCAGGGAGCCTGCAGCCTCTGGAGAAGATGTCCATCAGCTGGGAACTGTATCTAATGCAATTGCATGGGAATATCAAACCAGGTCCCTCCGGGGAACGTTTCTAACCACAGATCTCGTGTCTCCAGGCTTCCAGCTCCCACCTCCACAGCTACACTGGACGGTGGCTGCGCAGGAAGCATAAAGGCTCTCCATGGCTTTTTCCACTCCTGGCTGTGCAAACACCCAGCCCCTGCTCCTGCCGGCTGCGTTCACCTCCGCACCCCCCTCACTGCCCGCGGTCCTGCTGCCTGGCCTGGCACTGCCTGGGTTAACGGGAGGGCAGCTGGATGGAAAAAGCCCTTTTTTATTGTAACAGCAGATACAGAGAAGAAAAAGCACTAGAATCATTTATCTGGCTCACAGTTTCGCTAATGCCCTCGGCTTTAGGCCAACATGAGATATTATGAGGTAAATCGGCCAAGTCATGCTATACAAACATTTCCAAAAAGAAAGATATTTTCAGGCTCTTGCAGGAATCCAGCCCTCCCCCCACATCGCACGTTGGGTTACTGCAGGATTCGGCCAGGTTTGTAGCCCACTTTACGTTCATCTGTGGGTGTTCAAAAAACAGGAGAACTTAAGCCAAAAGACAGCACTCGAATTTGGCATGGGGCTTGCTCGGCGATGCAACCGCCTTGGCACCGGCCGGGCACCTCGCGGAGCATCACCAGGGCAGCGCGGTGGCCAGCCGCAGCCCCTGTGCCAGGACCGGCCAGGATGCTCTGCCCTCGCCTACCTCCCTGCCTGCAGGGAGAAGGGAAAAGCAGAGGGTAGGGCCGGAGCAGTGCAGCACGGGGAATTTCCCAGGGAAGAAAATGCCTTTATGGTCCTGGATAGACAGTTCCTTCCTCTTAACATCCCGGGACTTGCTGTACGGCACAGCAGCGCTCAAAGCTGAACCTCTCCAGCTACACCATGCTGCTGGGCTGCTCCAAAGAGTGTGTTGGGCAAAGGCAGCCCCTCCAACGCCTCCGTTCAGTCGCAAGGGACCGACCCTGGCACTGGTCCGTCCTGGCCTGGGTGTGCAGAAGACCTCAGAGCCTCCTGCATCATGCATCTGCAACCCCAAAAGCAAAAATATTCTTGTCTGGGTAGCAGGCACAGTTAGCTTTTTAGGTTAACATGGATTTTAACTTCACAGGAACTATGTATGTTCAACAATAGATACATATTTTTTTTATTGCTTACAACATTTAGATGGATGGGTACTTTGTTATTTATTAAAGGGCCGTTGAAAATGTCTCTCCATTCTTGTTCCTGTGTCTTGAGCAGTTCATTAAAATGCCCACCTTTCCTCTCATAAAACCCACATACGCAGGCTAATAAAATCCAAACATGTACTATTAAAGTCCCCACATACAGAATAAAAAGACCCCACCCGCAGCCCGTATTCCAAGTGCCCACATAAAACACAGTAAAAGCATTATTCTGCTGCACTGACGCCCGCTCAGATGCGTGCAGCAAAGGTGATTGCAGTACGGAGAGAGGGTGCCAGTGCCTGGGGATCTCCCAGCTGCCCCGGGTGGGTTTTGCAGGGGGACAGACCCTCTCCGTAGCTGCCCCAGGTGTCAGTGGTGGGTCAGACCCTGCTCATGACACTATAACTGAGCTCTGTCTTTTTTTCAGCTTCAAGGTCCTTAAGACACTGCTCCTTTCCTTACTGCGATGCACAACAGGTTTGTGTTTGGGGTATCCTGGGGGCTTACAACATCTGGGGGTCCCAGGGGCTGCCAGTCTCACTGCTACTCCACCGCTTCCCCACAGGGAGCCGATGGGGAATGGGCTGCAGAGCCTGAGGGTGGGCGTGAGAAATCGTCATCCCTTCCAAAGGCGAGGGAAATGCTTTCCAGGGACTTTGCAGTTCAGCTTGGTTGGTTTTTATTGAGGAAACCTGCCTGAACGGGGATCCTGTGACTTGCAGTCATGGAACAATCTTGGTTTTCCACCCACCCAGAGGCAGAGGTGTTTGGATCCAGGATTCGGTGCCACCCAAGCTCCATAGGCACAGAGGCAGAAACCCCCAAACCCTACAGCAATCCGAGTCCTGTGCCGTTGCTGCAACTGGATGTAACCAAGCAAGATTTCAGCCTACAGACTTTTTTCCTGTGCTTTCCCCATCTCAGAGGGTTAAAGCAAGATGGGCTTAGCCCAGGTCTCTGCACCATCGCTGGGAGCAAATGCTCCCGGTGTCACACAAATAAGGGTGAAGGCTGGTGGCACCTGCCCCTCTGGACGCAGGGCTGGGAGACCCACCCCAGAGAAACCGCTTTGCTTTCCTGTGCTCTATCCTGACCCCAGCCAGGCCGTGGGCCTGCTCACGCCAAGGCCGGCTGCGTGGGTGGGCGAGGGGAAAGGCAGGCAGGCTCCTCCAGAGCTGCTCTCCCACAGCAGCCCCTGGCTGGGCGATGTGTCTATCACTGAGCATTTACAGCCTCTGATCAATGGCAGACTGGGCAAAATACTCCAGCGCATCTTTATTGTAATGACCTGACAGCAAAATTGGTATACGCTGTCCTGGAGTGACAGTTTAATCTCCACCACTGGGCACCAGTGCCAGGACTAGCAAGAGGCAGCAGCACTCTTTCCCTGCCCACCCTTTGCTCTTGCTTTTGGCTGACCTCCGCAAGACGGCCAGAGCCTGCAGCCACCACACACTGGCCCCGAGCCCTGGCTGCGGCGCTGGAGCATCCACCCGCACGGCATCGCAACCCCCTCCGCCTGTGTCCATCCCCAGGGAGCCCCGGCGCTTTGCTGGAGGGCACGGAGTGAATCATCCAGTAACACAGAAATCTCGGAGTCCTCTTTAGATGTCCCAGGAGGAGGCAGATCTGAGGGAAGGCAGCGGAGAAGATGCCTGCAGCAATGTCAGTGCTAGAACAGCCAGGCTGACAGGATTCAGAGCAGGGATTAAGGTTGGGATCAGGGATGCAGGGAAAATGAAAAAAGACTCTGGCTTTCAGGCGCGCCTCCGTTGTGTTTGTCATCTTGTTTGCTCAGGAGGAAGACGGACTCCCGGCTTTAAAAGGCCCCCGATCGCCTTCCTGAAGTGGTCGGGCTTCACCTTGGTGCTGCATCCAGAGATGTTGGTGGTGACAACTTTCTTACCAGCTCCAGAGCCCTTTGCTGTAGGGTGGCATTTTACTGTGCATGGGAAAGCAGAGCAGCTGCCTCTCCCCATGCTCCAGCCCCTGCTAAAAGCAGGACCACAGGTCATGGGAACCTCAAGGAGAGCAAGAAAGGAGGAGAAAAAGCCAGGCTAATTATGCAGCTCATTTAGGTGCAGGAAACTGTGACCCACTGTAGGCAGGAGCACCCCACTCCTCGCGGCTGCTGCCTGTCCCCTGCTTGCTTTCCACTGTGCCACCAAGAGACCCAGCCTCTTGTCATCCAGTGTCACAACTTTGCACTGCTTCCCCTATCGTTTCCCCAGGGAAAAGGTCTGCGATGCCTTCGCACCCTGGCAAGCAGAGCTGGAGGTCCACCTTTCCAAAGGCTGCCTTGGGGTCCTCCTCCCGCAGCTGCAGCCCTGCCAGAGGGCATGAAGCAGCCCCCAAAGGGCAGGCGCTGCTGCATTTCCCCTGGGCAAGCTGGGGAAGAGAGAAAACAGCAAAAGTTTGATGCTAGGGAAAGCAAAACCTACCTAAAATTGCATTTCCAAGAAGTCTTCCCACCCTCTTCTGACCCAGACGGAGGAGGCTGAGGGTCCCTGGCTGGGCTCAGGGACCAGGTCTCCATCTGGTCTCAGCCCTCCGTCTCCCCCAGCCCTCCCCATAGCTGAGCGATCCCAGGCGCCAGAGCAGGGTCCCCCCCGCGCCCCCAGCCCGCTCCTCCTGCTCTTATCTCTGGGGGAGGGAAGGGGCTGCGGGGTCCCTCCGTGCCACGCAGCCGGAGGAGGCGGCAGGCCCAAAACACTCTCCAGAGCACTGGCGGGGGCTGCTTTAATCCACAGGCTCTGCAACCATCCACTGTCCAGGCAACACTTCCAGTCAAAGCAAATCTGGACTCTCTTCCCTTCAGCCTGTTTCTCTCCCTCTTTCTTGCCTCCCCCCTCCCCAGCTTCTTCTCTCTTATCTCCGCACAGAGCATTAACTTTCTCCCCAGTCCTGCCCACTCCCTCCCCTCCTTGGGGCTCCTTTGTGTGATTTTTTCCATGGTTTACACCGACGGCCCCGCACACACCCCTTGCTCACGCCGCAACTCAAGGACGCAGAGCCCCATGCAGCCCTGGAGCCGCTCACGAGACACTTGCATGTTTCATATACTCAAACATCTTCTCCACTTTGCCACTCTGACTCTCTCATTTCGAAGCTCCCTCTTTTTCCCTGTTGAGATACAAAAGGCACCAAGTTTTTTCCTTCACGTCCCTCTTTCCCCTTCTCCCCTCCCCTTCATGCACAGTATCCAACCCTCTGTTTTCAAGGGTTTTCCTTCTTTTCTACCCCTCTCTCTCTCTTTTTTTTTTTTTAATTTAAGTTTTTCTTTTAACTTTCAAGGTCAACACGGACAGACAATGCCACCAGTGCCTGTTTGATATGTGAGCGCTATTGGCGTCCATTGCCACGGTTTCCGTGGTAACACAGTAACCATTAATTTTCAATTAAAGTAGACAAAAAGCCCGATGACAGCTCCAGGTCTGCTGAAGATGTCAAGAATCCGTATTAATATACAGCAAGAGAGCATAATTGTGTGTCCATCTTCCCGAGCAACGAAAATGGAGGGATAATTACCAGCTAGAAAGCCACTCTGTAATTTTGTTCTTACTGTCACCACAACCCTACATATTAGCATAAATTAAAAGCAGGGTTTATTGTTACCAAAGTGCATTGATATTTCCAGCCTATTTTCTTCCTTTTAACTGTTTGTTGTTGATGAGTGACTCCTGGACACATGGTGGGTGAGCCCACAGGAGCAATCGAGATGCCAGAAAGTAATGGATGAAGCCTTGTGATGCCACCCAGGTAGAAGGAAGGGAAGAAGAGCACGATGATGCATGGAGGTGGGCAGAGAAATCCCAGATTGGTCTGCAGCCCTCTTCCATCCTCCGGATCCATGATGAGCTCCAGTTCCCAGCGTGTTCCATCCCCACTCAACTCCTCCACGAGCGATGCGGTGGGGGCTCCACCACGTGTCCCTATCACCACCTCCTCAGGCTTCGCCTTGGAGCTGGAAGGGGTGTAAGTCCCCGACTGCTGCGCACTTGGTGACAGCCGCTGAATTCATGAATTTAAGTGAATGGAAAAAAGCGGGTTCCTTGTATCATATCCAGAGAAAGCTGTCCTTCAAAAGGAAATTTAGTGTAATTACCCTTAAGGGAGCGATCCTCACTCAGTCAGTCACAACACTGACCTGCTGCTAGGATCTGACAGGGAAATTACAGGCTGTGTACTCAACAAAAGGGGCTTCCTTCCTTCTTAGAGGAAAGATGAAATGCCGAGGTTTGAAAAGAAAAGTATTGGCTTCTGGGTTTTAAATCAGTATCTCACACAGGGCTTTCCTTTGCACAGAAATTAGAAGGGGGTGGAGGAGAACCAAGCCAGGGATGGGAATGGGAGTTTTAAGGGCTGGAAAAAGAACTGAGAAGCTCCAAATTTCCACTGAGCGAAGAAAGTGGTTTCTCAGGATTTGCTTTCATGATACGCAGTGAGGCGATGGGCATGGCAAAGAGCAGAAGCGAGACAGCTTTGCAAAACGGTCTGCCGCAAACAAGGCTGGCACATCTCCGTCCTTCTGCAGGAGCAGTGTCATTGCACCGAAGCCAAGACGAGCCCCATGCCTCCCCAGCTGCCATTGCCCCAGTATCTAGCCCGGTGGCTCTTCATGCAGAGCCCCAGGGCTGGGTGGGTCACAAACTCCCCCTCAGATGCTGTCACCCCTCCAAGTGGGGCATGCCTAAGTGGGGACGGGCTTGGAGAAACCTCTGTGGTTCCCTCTCGTACATAAGGAGCGTCTAAAGCCCTCTCTGATCCATTGGTTTGCATCTACAGGAACTTGGTGGATTCCCAGAGGACTGGAAAAGACAATCATAACATCTATGATTAAAGGGGGGGGGATTAGTCAGAATAAATTGATACTCAGAAAAATACACAAATAGATTATTAAGCAATCAATTTGTAAGGAGCTAAGAGATAACGGCGAGGAGATGGGTTTGTCTAGAATACTGTGTCAAGGCAATTTCTTTCTGTGCTGAGGCAGCTGGCCTGGCTGAAGCGGAGAGAGCGGCAGACGTGGCACAGGCCGACTGCCGGGAGGTTTTGGTGCAGCCTCCCCAGTATTCTCATAAGCAAATAAAGGTAACACGGAGATGAAATCATCATCCTGCAGAGGCACAGCTGGGTGGGAAGCCACACTCGGCCCTATCAGCAGCTTCCTATTGAACTGAAAGGACTTCTTCAGGGCTGGGGCAGGAGGGATTGTCCCCAGCCCCGGCCTGGTTAATATTTTTGGTGGTAAGTTAGGCTGCACGCAGAGGGTACACGTGCGATGCCCGCAAGAGCACCCTGGAGAGGGGCTGCCATTTGGGGGGATAGGATTGGCATTCAAACCATCTCGATAAAAGAAATGAATAACTTAATGAGCTGCAGTCAGGCCAAAGGGACAGGGAAAGAGAAGTAAAAAGCTGAACTGTAACTTTTTTTGTGAAAGGCTGGAGAGCCAGCGGTGCAATGAAGAGTGAGATTTATATTTGATCGCAAGCTCGGTACGAACGAACAAATTGCCTAGCGCAGACAGAGCAAGAGAGCCGGCAGCAGGGTGCGTGGGGATGCTGCGGGGCTTTGCTTCGTGTAGGGCTCAGCCAGGTACCCAGCCCGCATTGCCTGCCACGAGGGAGACCGTCAGACTGGAGGGAGTTCAAAGACGAGCAGAGAAGCAATGATAAGAGGTTTGGAAAACATGACCCGTGAGGAGAGATTGGAAGAGCTGTGTGTTTAGTCTAGCCCAGAGAAGGCTAAGGAGGGCAGGCGATAACGGCCTTACAGTATAAAAGGTTGCTGTGATGAGGACAGGGATCAACTGCTCTCCATATTCCCAGCACAGGACGAGCAGAAAGGGGCTCCGCTTGCAGTTTAGGATAGGGAAAACTTTGTACAAAGGTTCTGCAATATGTGACCAAAGGAGGTCATGATCTTTTTCGTAACAAGACTAAAAGAAGAGATTAGAGGGAGGTGTCGATGCCACCTGCGAGAGAGACCTGGCCCTCTGAGCATCCTCTCCCAGGCAGCACCGCCCTGACTTGCGGGGAAGCGCAGGCTCCAGACTCTGGCAGAGCAGCGCTGGGCGCTCGCCCCAAACTTGTCTTGAATGTCAGTGTTTGCGGTAGGACTAAAATGAGGATTTCCATAACAAACTTCGAGGTGTTTCAATAGCCAGGTGATCTGAACAGGCAGTTCAGTGAGTAACGAGGGTAAATACAATAAGAATTGCTGGTTTTGGCCAAATTTAAGCATTTCAAGAGCAGGTCAGCTCTAGCAATCTTTTCAGAGAAGAAATAAGGAAACAAGAGTAGGCTGAGAGCATCTCTTTTGTGTGATTCAGAAATGGGGGGGGCAGTTTTGAACAGATTTGTTTGGAGAACATTTAGTGCCTCGAACACTGAAAAATATGACAACACTTTTAAAAGCTCAAAACAGGCTCATCTGATTTTCTGTAAACAAAACCCTCAGTCAGTTGAAGGTTTGGTTTTTTTTACTTCAAAACTCCAGTTCATACTAATTTAAAAAAAGTTTCTTTTCTATCTGTGGATAGAATTTTCTTTTTAAATTGTGGGAGTTGCACCAGTTATGAATCTATACAATTCCTGCAAGAGCTTGGGGCTCCAACAGCTTGAATACTTAAAACACAGCAGGTTAGGAGAGCAGTCTGTGTAGTTTTCTGGCTATGAAACATTACATACGATCAGACTTGTTACCTACGTCAAGACTCACCTTCCAGATCAAATGTTCCTGCGATATGCACATGAACCTCATCCATCGTATGAACCACGGTGCCAACATGCTGCCCCAGAGGGTGTAAATATCACTGTAGGGAGAGAGGCTCCATCTTGCTGGGGAAACACAGTATTAAGCCTGAGCCCCTTTTATCCAGGTGCCCCTGGGCTGTCCGTAGTGGAAGCTGCAAGTATTGACTGGATTTCAAAATACTCTGGGCCAAATCAGCCAGTGTAAATTGGTGCTACTCTACCGGCACCAGTGTTAAGATGCTGATTTAAACCAGCTGAGCTCTTAGCTCTCTGTGTTTTAATTTCCACCTCACAGAGTCAGCTGTTTGCAGCATTTTCCCTTCACTTCCCACGTCCAGCAGATATGTAGGACGCTGATCCTGACTCCAGGATCTGTCCTAGAAGTGGCAGAAGGAGCATCGAGTGCGCCTGGAAGATTTGTATGTGCTATTGGGATCCCTCAAGATGAGAGAAGATGCTGTAAGCCGTTATTCACCTATCCAGCTCAGCTGATGGATATCGTGTACCCTTCCAGTCCAGGAAACAGGCCAAATCCTGCTTCTTGTTACACAAGGGTAAATCTAGAGCAAGTCCCTTCTGACTGCACCTCCTTCCCATAGGCAGGCTGCTAAGCATCCACGTTTTGTTTAGTTTAGGGGGAAAAAGCCATCCAGATGATTTACAGGGGCAGGTCTGAAAGGAAAGGTGACAGAACCGGCTTGTCGCCAGGAAAGTCTCCGCTCGCCTCTTTGCTGGAGTGCTCTCCCGGCTGGGCAGGCGAGGGCAGGCTGACCCCCCAAACCTCTCCCTTGCAGATGCGCAAGAGGGGCCCCAGCACGCGACCCCGCAGGTGCTGAGCTGTGGTGCTCGGGTGCGCACGTGGCTAGGACGGACCGCAGGCAAAGCTGGCTCTTGCACCTCAGTGGTGCCAGCCACGACTGAAAGCAAGACGCGAGGAAGGCACCTTCCCCTTATTGCTGCTCCTCTGGGGCAGTGCAAGTAGCCCTCTATCCCTTCAGTTCTCCCAGGACAGTCCAGTCCCTGGGATCACCGTGGTGGGGATGTGCCAGCATACTGCTAACCACCTCTAGCTCTATTGCCCTACAGCCAATGTCACTTGAAAGACAACACACCTTTATTCAACTCGCCTTTTGCTAAGCTGCCGAAAGGGCATTTCCAGCTGCAGCTGAAGGCACAGCGCGGGGCTCAGGCAATGACTTTGAGGTCCCATGTCAGCCCCAGGCTGCCGCATGGCCAAGGGCAATCTGGGCTGAGCTTCGCCCATCCGCTTCCCGGGGTTGTGCATGCTTCCTCCCTCCCCTTCCCTCCGTGGGGCTTATTTGGCTTGCATCTGTCCAAGGCGGGGAATCCCTCACCAGACATTTATCTACCCAGTGCCTGGCACAGCGATCTCAACCAGGACCTCTGCACGCCTCTGCACAGCAGAGAAATGCTGAAGCTCACCCACAGACCTTGCACACCCGCCTGGCTTTGCCCCCAGCTGCAGCCCAGGGTCCTGCGTGACACCCAGCCCGGACCCTCCAACTCCCAAAACAGCCCAGTTCATGCAGCCATAGCTAGCAAATGGTCAAAAAGGTCCTAGCCCTCCTTTCCCCCCCTGATATAAATACCAGCCTACCAGTCGACACAGAGTACATACATCTTAAACAAACACTTGGCCGGGCTGTTTATCTCCACAGCCTTTAAACAAACTCTTTCAAAGGTTTCTGCTGATATGAGAGATTTACTGAAAACCATTCGCCCTTCTTAAAAGCCTCTCAGTTTATGCTGCTATGGGTGAAACGAATAGTGTTTTAGCCTGGAGTTTTCTGTCTTCTGACCGCATGTTTATCCTAGGGGCCACTGCTGGCTTTGATACGAGAGAAGCATGGACACAAATCTTTACGAGGGAAAATATAAAATAAACCCAGAAACTCCGTATGTACGTGCATGTGCGCGTGTGTGTGTGTGGCAAGGGTGGAGGGGACCGGGCAGGGAGGAGCGAATGAAAAGTTTCGTCCTTGTTAGTGTCACGTTCAGCATCTCTGGTCTGCGGCTCCAGCATCCCACGTTGCTATCCCATGGCGCACATTATTCCCATGAAATTTTTCATCCCAGCAATAGGCGTGGGGCACCCACAGATTATATATTTCTAGCAGCTCTCAGCAGCGTCCATGACAGACAGCTCAACACCTCCACAGGGCACGCCGCCGTCACGCCGATCGGTTCGCAGAGCAGGTTTCATTAAGCCACTGGCAAAAAACGAGAGACGTCAGAGTTACTGCCGGAGCAGCAAGGACGTCTATACAGCCTGAGGCACTTTATAATGTCTCAGTGCATTTTCAGCCCCATTTCACAGGTGGGGAACCTGAGGCAGAGGGAAATGATGTGCTCAAGGACACTTGGGAAGTAAATGGGAGGAATTGGACCTGAGTTTAAATACTAGATGGTCCTGCTTTGAGTAAGGCTGATATGCTATTTCTGACTCCAACATGAGAAGAAGAAATGGGAGAAGACAGATTGAAAGTGCTTTTGGAGGAGCTGAACCATTTAGCGGGAAGAACGTTTGCCCACAGTGCTTACAAATCACACCTTGATTTTAACTGTGGCCTCTTGCATCGTGCCCGTGGCTTTGCAGTGACTGCTCCAGATTTCAACCAAATCCAGAGGTCCTTACACAAGTTGGGAGGATTTGTCAAGCTGCTCTGCCATGGGCAGAGCTGAGGCCTCCTGAGACCTGGCAGCGTCAGCCAGGGATCACCCCAGGGATGGTTTCATGCCTGGGAGCCCCTGGTCCTCCTGCCCCCTCTGCCAGCCGCAGAACAGCCCACGCTGTGCAGAGAGAAGAGCAGCACATGGGGGCACAGGGCTGTCCCCTGGTGTCCTGCCACCGGGAAGGGCTGGGGTCACTGGAGCAGGAAGGCTGGATGCAGCAGGGTGTGCTCCACCAAAGCCGTGGGTTTGCCTGGCAGTCACAGCAGTGTAATTAGAAGATTCTGGCACGGCTGTGATTACCACTCATTGGATGTAGCACATGAGAGGATGTGGCAAGGCATGATCCAGGCTCCTGCCATGGCCCCAGGTACAGGGGGGACCTTGGCCAGCCGGCTTGGGTGTCCTGGACCAGCTACGGCATGGGGACTGCTCCAAGCGGGGTTTGCACAAGGTGCCTCTGCCCAGGGCAGTGCCGTCCATCTGGGTGCCTCGTGCCCACGCGGAGCTGTCTTGGCAGCCCTGCCACAACGCCCCCGTGTGCTGGGCAAACTCTGAATAAAGACGGTCCCTGCCCCAAAGACCCTGCAATCTAGCAACAGGGTAAAACATTCTTTCGCCTTTTTTTCAAGCAGTTTACGTCTTCTCCAGTGTTTTCCAAGGAGATGACCGAGCCTTCGATTTGCTTCTGCTGCAACGTGCCATGCAGAGGAGGAATCTGCTCCCTTGTTTCCAGCAGCCCTGGGCTTTGCAGCATTACGTGTCATTTCTTATTTACTGTCCTCCCTCGCTTATGACACACTCAGGTAGAGACATGTTTGTTGTCAGTATGACACCCACATTGGTAAACAAGGCGAGTTTACCCAGCTATCAATCAGG
Organism: Scopus umbretta; assembly: GCA_013400535.1. Classification (NCBI taxonomy): domain Eukaryota; kingdom Metazoa; phylum Chordata; class Aves; order Pelecaniformes; family Scopidae; genus Scopus; species Scopus umbretta. The sequence goes on from VZTL01060660.1 coordinate 29,293, forward strand.
GAGTTATCGATAGCAGGCACCGCTTTCCAACGGCAGGAACAACCTCAGCCAGCACAGGCGATGCTCTGTCATCCAATATCCTTGGGGTCTCTGCCACACAGCCAGAGGACGAGGGTCTGCTCTTGCACTGCCAAAAATCAGCAACCTACGATGCAGGCCCCGCAGGGAGAAGGTTGCAATCAGGGCTAGGCTCCTAAAAGTTTTATTTGCTTTTATTGCTATATGAATATTTTTTCTCTCCTGTGGATCTCTAGCTCCCTGGATCTCCCGGGGCTTTAGCAAGCCAGAGCGAACAAAGCCACACAACAGGTTTCAGAGTAAACACTGGCTACCATGAGACTCCTGATAAAATTGCAAAAGCTCTGGCCACCCAGCCACACTCAGAGATACAACCTCACTACCCTGGCAGGCCTGGAAAGCAGAAGGTAAATAAAGAAAACCCCAACAAATTTATCAGGGACGGCCATTACAGCATCGTGGCATGGGTTTTCAGCCCATCTCAGAATAAGCTGGAGGCCTCACATGGGATTTGTGAATGCTGGCATTGATGATACTGCTTTTCCATCCCTCCTCTGGCCCCTCATCTCAAGGCTAGAGAAACTCAGATGCTTCTGGGTCTCCTGTGAGCCCAAGGTCCGAGGCTGCCAGGAGGGAGAAGGATAAGACGACAGTTCCCAGATGTCTTGCTGCACCACCATGCACACAGAGACATGGAGATAGGGTGCTTTGGGCTTCTCTGGCAATAAAAGGCAGTTTCGTATGCTCTGCATTTAGGAGAAACCCGGCAAAAGAGCAAAGGTCAGGAGAGAAATGCTGGTATTTATTTATACAGGAGAGCTTTGTGAACAACATGTATTTGGGAGCCTTTCGAAACAACATAACTCGCCCTACAGAGCTGCTAAACCAGTTTGGTAGCGACACTCCTGCACATCCACAGGCAGAAGCACGGGCAGCACGAGGGACGCTGCCGGGAGAGCGTGCGGAAGGGCAGCTGGAAAAACAGCCAGCCACCGGTGTACAATAACTGACCCCAAATCCCAGGGGGCTCAGGGCAGCCAGCCGTTCCCTGGGATCCCCAAGTCTTGTTTCTAGGACGGGGGGAGCCTCGTTTCTGGGTGCTGGCTAACAGGGGCCGAGCAAAGGCCAAGCAGCGTGGCCTGACACTGGGGTGAGGGTCAGCTCCAGACGGAAACCAAGGGAAAAAAGCAAAAACCTGCTTTCCCAGAGGGGAAACCTCAGAGTGTTGCCCCCAGGCTTTCAGACCCTGTATTTATGGCATTTGCTTTAACGGGGTGGGTAGGTCTTTCTCCATGGGAATCCACAAGCTTGGGGTGCTCGGGATCTCTGCACTAAACCCTAACTGTGCTCAGCCCCCAGATCAGTAGCCACTTTTGAAAACTTGTGGCCGTAACATGGAGCAACCTTTGTGTGGCTGGCATGAGTCTGAGAGCAGAGCCCAGAATGGGCCCTGGTGGCAGCGGGGGCCCCCAGCCCATAACAACCGCCTCCCTCCAAATGGCAACTTTCCCTTATTTTATCGGTTTTACTGCTTTGACACAGCGCACAGGTGAACACCGGCAAAGCACAGCTGGGCTAAGGGAGGGACGTAAGCTGGAGCCGGGCAAGATGCCGCTAGCTTGGTCATGCTGATGTTTCTGGTAGCTCGCAGGGAAGTCATTCATTATAAAAAAGTCTTTCTCTGAAGCCTCTTGCTGCTGTATTGGTCCTGCAGGAGGGTGGGATGTGCACCCGTCCTGATGGGTTCACCTGGCAGTGTTTTGGCGAGCCGGGTCCACCAGAGTGGTTGGACCACGCCGGCACGGCGGCTGCCTCGGTGCCACCCAGGCATCGGCTCCTGGGCCATCCCTGCTCTGTTTGCTGGCCCTGGCTTCTGGGAAGGTGAAACCACACTGGCGGGGGCTCGGGGTGTTTCTGGGCACTGTGCGGAGAAATGCAAGATGGTGGTGGCAGCGTGGTCAGTGGCCTTTTCTGAGCTGTGTTTAGAAAAGTTCAGATTTGCCCTCCCCATCCCATTTTTTGGGGATCCTGCCTGCCGTATGAATGACCAACACCCTGACATCTCAGCCACAGCCAGGGCTTCAGAGGAAAAAAATAAATGTAGACAAAAGCTTTGGCCAAAACATGGCAAGGCTGACTTGGAAGTGCTCCCATGGTGCCGCTTGATCTCGGTAGCTCATTTTTTTGCACACTCCTGCCCTCCCTGTTGGGATGCACGCCCTGATGGGCAGCTTAATGCCAAACACATCCCGGCCCCTATCACATCACGGTCAGCAGCCCACGGCTGGTGATGAGCAAAACCCCCTGGGCAGCCTGTCCCCCGTGGGTAGCAGCAAGGTGGCTGTGACGGTCCCTGCATGGGGCAGCCACGGCGCAAGCGTGACGGAGCCCCGCTGCCGGCGAAACGTGGGTAGCACAGACGGGCCCTTGAGCATAAACCAAAGAGAAGACTTTTTGTTCACATGTGTTGGCTCAGCTCAAATAACTCATTGGGGACCCAAGCTGCAGGCTGGAAAGGGAAGAAACTCTCTCCAGATGAAAGGATGTCAGAAAATTGTATTTAGTCAACTGCGTGTGTGTGTTAGAAAGGGGCGGAGGGAGGAAGGGGCCACGGAGGCTGTTACTGTGACTGACTTTCTGACTTCTTAACTTGTCAGCATATCCTAAAGTTAAAAATGCACATGCACACAGGACTGCAGCCAAAGAGGCTGTCTAGCCGCAAATCCAGATGTGGGGGCCACTGCGCAGCCAGCCAGCCCTGCTCTCCCTGAAACGACTTTCAGACTAAACAATTGTGACTTGGCTGTGAGAGGCAGCGCAATTCCAGATGCTGCTTTCCTTTCACGTTGTTTTAATTGGGCTGGCAGGCGCAAGGGCTCTTTCAGTGAGAGGAAAGCTTCCCCACGGGACCGCAATGTTTTGGCAAAGCTCCCACGCTGCTACCTTAAGAGAGAGAGAGGGAAGGAGAGGGAGAGGAGGGGATGCAGGGAGGTGGTGGTGGGGAGAAAAATTGAGAGCGACTTTCCAAGGTGTTTACTGCTGCGAACGGCTGCCACTTTGCGTTTTTATCTGCTGAAATTCTCACCTTTTTTTTTTTTTTTTTTTTTTTTTTGGGTTCGGTTTGTTTAACGTCACCCTGGAAAAAACAAGACGCACAGGACACGGGGCCGTGCGAGTGTACCCAGTGGCACAGCCAGCCAGTGCTGGCAGCAATGCCAGGACAGCCCAGCTGTGCTGGGAAGGGGTACCTGGGCTCTGTGCCTCGACCAGGGGCAGCATCTGAGAGCCACGGCAGGTTTCCATGCTGGCCACCCTCACGGCACTGCCCTAGGGATGCCTCCCCATCCCTTCCCAGATGTTTACAGCCACAAGAGCCCCAGCACCAAGCTGGACAGAGCCAGCGGGTTTGCCCTTCACCTTGCACCGGCAGAGTGGGAAGTGGTAAGGGCTGTTAAAGTCACTGCAAATCTAGTCCCAAGTAACGTAGGTGCTGACATCCAGACCCTGCTCCGAGGGGGAAACCTCCATGTTTGGGTGGTGAACACCCTTTTTTTGTTCTCCCTGAAGTCGCCCAGTGGCGAACCCACGCTGGCAGGTATAAAGGGGTTAAACTGACCCATTTTGGTACCCCTCATTACCATCCATGTGGCTCCCCTATCTATCCCTCTTCGCCCACAGTACACCCAAGGGAGAGGGCTTCACCCCCAGGGCAGCAGGGCTCTGCCCTTGCAGGGTTAAACCAGCGTGGTCCTTCCTCCGTGGTGGTGAGACCCCAAATGCTCTTTTAACTGCCTTGAAGTGGTGTGCCGGCCTCGCAGCCCGCTGCCAGCGGGTGAGTCAATAGCACAATTTTAGCCTGGGTCGGGCTCATCTCCCGAAGCCAGGCTGAGCCAAGGGAGGCACAGCCGCCGCAGAGATGGGATTTTAAGGTGGACTCTGGAAAAAAAAAAGCGGGAGCCCCATGGGGAGCACGGGAGGCGAGAGGGAAGCATGGAGCTGGAGCGCTGTCCCCCAGCAAGAATCCACAGTGGCGGGGTAAAGCAGCTCCTGGCAGGACCTGGACACTTGCAAAACACACAGAGCGGCAGAGATATAAAAATACGGCTTTGCTCTTTTGTGGAAGGATGCTAAAATCCCAGGGAACGCTGCCTGGCCATGGGGAAGGGGACGGCAACCTCATCCCCTTCAGCGGTGCCACTGAGACAGCTGCCCCATGGCAATGCCTTCGCCACCTTCCCCCAGCTTGTTTTGCTTAAAATTGGGAGGTCTGAATTCCTGCTGGATGCTGTCGTTTGAGATTCAGGAAGGGCTGGTCACCAGCCTCCTCCATCCAGCACTTCCAGGAGCGACAGGTACTTCCGATTCATGAAATGCAAGGCAAAAAAAAAAGTGCTTTTGGGGTTGGGGGCTCTGACAATGCAAACAGAGCAAGGAACTGAAACTGTTGTCCCAAACTCAGCCTGGCTTCTGGGAATGTTAAAAAATAATCAGGAAGGTTTTCTAGACAGGAAAAAAAAAAAAGGCCCAAACACATCCTTAGCCCGCACCCTTACAAGTCCCTTAACTCTTTTTCCCCCCTCCCCTAAATAGGGAGGGAAATAGTGTGTTTTTTTGCTTTGGTTTGTTTGGGGGGGTTGTTTGTTTTGTTTGTTTTAAAACTTTGGCCTCATTAATTTCCAAAAAAAATTTCCCCCCAATAAAAGGAAAACATGGAAAGAAAAACAAACTATTAGAAAAGAGAGGAGGGAGGAAATGTTATTTAAAAGGTTACCAGACCACATCATTTTCCAATGATATTATATACTCCCTGCAGTATCCAAAATATATATGGGCCTTAGGCCAAGAATGTAAAAAAAAAAAAGAAGAAGAAGAAGAAAAAAAAAGAAAAAAAACCACCCAGCGTAGACACAACATCTGGACAGAGGCTGAACAAAACCTCCATTTATCACACTTAATCCTGCAATGAAGCAGTCAACAGTTTACTTCTGTTTTGCTAATTTAGCTGCTTTCATGGTTCAGAGGTGGAAAAGCCAAAGTAAAAGCTTTGAATTAAGTGTCACTTTGTGAAGCTACTTCTCCTTTTTCTCTTCTTTTTTTTCATAAAACTGTCGTCTTCGGTTTTTTTTAATCCCGTTCATTTATTAATTCCACCTTCCCTGCCCCCCTCCTGCTTTTTTATTGCACTTTTTTTTTTTTTTTTTTTTTTTTTTTTTGCTAGAATTGTCTAGAAAATCTGGTGGCACAGCCCGTATGGACAAACCCACTGAATCCTGCCCCCATTTCCACCCAGCCACACACAAACCCCACAAGGGTCCGTGCCAGCCTGCCTGAATGGGTCCAGCGCCAGTGGAATTCATGGCTCTTCAGTTCCTCCAAAAATCAGGGTACTGGTTTAGCTGCCCAAACCCAGATGTGTGTGCCCAAAGCCAGGCCCCTGAGTTGGAAAAGTTTGAGCCATGCAGTTTATATGGCCCGAGAGGTGTGTGCGTATAAACGTGCTTTCAGCTAGAAACTGCCTCGGAGGGGGTTTTCAATGGAAAATCGGTTTTCTCCCATGCCAATATGAGTGGTAAGGGCTTCTGGGTGTGAAATGTGCCTTTTTTCCGCAGCAGCCGTTCAGCTTTTCATTGAAAACCAAACCATGCCAGGGCCACGGCCCTCCTTCCCTTCCAAAAAAGCAGTGGCCATCCTGTGAAATTCAGAGACCGGGGGCCGGGTGCATCCCGCCGCTCAGCTCCTGCTGCTGCGTTTCGGGGTAGCTCTGAGACTGATTTGTCTTCTCCCCTGAAAAAAGCCCACGTCTGCAGTAGAGAAAAACCCCATTTCCTGACCTACTGCGGTGCAAATATGAGTACGTACATATGTCTGCCTGCTATCTTCCACACCCACAGCTCCTACAATTAATTACAGAGGCAGATTTCACTGTCCTCGGAGAAGAGACTCTTCCTTCCGACTAGCAATAAAGTACCCGACACCCTGTTTGGGCGTTGGTGATGATAACAGCAACCACAGCACTAACCACAGCACATCTCCATCCTCCCAGGAGTTACGGGCTCTGGAGGATTCTTGTTCAGCTGCTTAAATACAGATTTGGGAGCCCAAATTCCGGCTCTTGAGTTGGAAACATTTTGGCTGCTGAAGCTGTATTGCCCAAAGGATGAGTGGTTTGGGGCTCCCGGGAAGGAGGCTGGTTTGTCTCACCCCAATGTTTAAATAAAGGTACGGAGCAAAGCCCAGTTTCTCTTGGAAATTTGGCTGTTTCCAGCACCAAGACAGCATTACGCCAGGCACAGGCTTTGCAGGAGAGGCGGGTAAAACATCCCTGTATATCCAGCTGGGCTGGGGTATTTGCATATATTTAGTAAACACAGTTATTTGTCTGCTCTTGTAGCTTCTTCAGAATATTTTTGTTGTGTCAAGAGCAAAAGATACAACAAATATCCATCCTCAGAGGCTTAATTAATATTTGTTAAGACCAAAATAGCCTACATCTCACGAACTGCAGGGTGTCCTGCCTGTTTTGAGCTGAACATTATCAGGCAACGCTTAATGCAGCATGGGGAATTAGGTTTATTTTTGGGGCTGTCTGGTTCTCCGCTATTGTTATATGTATGGTATTGCTGTCGTTTCCCTTGACTTGATGTGGTTTCATGTGTGTGTCAAAGGCTGGCTTGTCTCTATAGACACTACTTATTACTGTTTTATAAACTGGAAGAATAATGAACTAACTAACTGAGTGCTTTAAGATCTGCAAAGAAAAAGCCTTGTGCGGTGTGAAATGCAAAAATATTAATAGCTTATCCAGAGCAGCTTGCTGGTCCTGAATGCTGGTATTCAGAAGTGACACATGCTGCATACCTTGTCTAACAGACACATCAATACAAGATTAGATAAGGAACAGCACATTCAGGCTGTCTAGAGCAAAAAAAAAAAAAAATGCACGTAGCTTTGAAAAACCAGAGTGGAAAACTGCTGGCATGCACAATGTTGTTATGGCCTCCATCCCTGCTTCAATGGACTAATTTTATGAAAACATGCATCGGTCTGAAACTAAGCAACAAGTCACCCTTCCACGTCTGACTTCGTAAGAACCATGGGATCACCCGTGCCCTTTTGGGGCAGATGTGCCTTACGCAGTGTCAGCATCCGCAGGTATTTAGTACTTAATGCATAATAGTGTGGGGCCCATAATATTAATACGATGAATTTCCTCTGTCTATAGGAGGGCAAAGTCATATAACTGAGTTAAGCTGTCTGAAATGGGAGTTACAAGTGATAACAGCCAGGCCTTTTCTGTTTGGAGGTGTCAATCTCTGTTCACAGGGTGGCAAGCTGCAGGCTCCCTCCCACATGTGGAGTTTAGTCCTCACTTCTTATTTCTGGACCCAAACAGGAGGTAAATTCGCCTCGGTGCTGGTCAGTGTGCCTTGGCTTCCCTTGGTGTATGGCGTGGTCATGCCACCAACGTGCCACCCCCTGCATGCAACCCCCCAGGCTCCTGCCTCCTTCAGAGCACGGCAACATCCATCTGCTTTGGGTGCAAAGGGTAAAAAACTGCTCAGAGGCCTTTGAGCCCCTGGAACAGCCCTCTTAAAACCCACAAAACAATATTAAAGTGTAACAGAACGAGCCCTGATTTGTTGCTTTCTGGACCTGCCCGTTAGCTCAAAGAGCAGACGTTTCCCATTTTGCTCCATCCTAACAAACTTTTGCAAGGCTTCAAGCTATTTCCCTGCAGGGATTTTTCCCATTTCTTTCCAGAAGCTTGTCTTAGATGGAAACAAGAAAGCCATACCACCGTGCAAAAGTTGTTCCCTTATGTATCCTGCCCAATTCTACCAGCTGTAGATGTCGAAGGATATTTTGATATAACTTAGCTAACGCATCTTAGCATCCTGTCACAAGCTTCGCAATGGTCAATTCAATACGTCCTAGCCAGCTGCTGATAATAAATAATCACATTATCTTTTCCTCCTTGCAAAGATGGCAGCTTGCACGTGTTTGCTGCCCAGGGCACGGCTGGACCAGAGACCCCCCAGCCCCGGTTTGCAGAGGCCACGGCTGCGCCCGCGGTCCCCGAGGCCACGCCGTCTCCCCGGCGTGACGTAACCGCTGCTGCATTCCCACGGCTCTCCAGTGCACAGACAGACTATTTCAACCCTAGCATGTCGCTCCAGGGTCATCCGTTCATGTTTACTGTAGGGGAAGGAGGCCGCTGCAAACATTCCTCCTTGGTGCCTCACCAGGGCGGGAGCTCTCCCACCACATCGGGCGGCCCCGGCACCCTGGGAAAGGCTGTCGGACGTGGCACCCAGCTCTGCCCACCTCGTGCAGGTGCAGCCGGTGGGGAAAGGGTCCCAGCTGGCCTTTCGGAGGCCCTTTTGTTGCGGTGAGGTTGGTGGGGTTCAGGATCAGACCCGTGAGCTTTGGATGAAGGGCCTGACCGTGCTGGCCCCTTCCTACGATGGAGTGCGTTGCATTTTCCCAGAGGCATGGCTTTGCCAGGAGCTCGGCCCCGATCCTTTTGCATCCTCACACTCAGGGTCCACCGCAACATCAGCGCTAGACAGGGGTTTATGGCCCCCAGCTCCTTCCCCAAATCAGCAGGCACATCCCCACCTGGGGGCTTTCTCCCCCATTGTGCCCTTGCGGGGTTAATAAGTGACAGTCCAGCAAGCGCTGCGAGCTGCGGCACTGCTGCCCAGCCGTCGGCATCGCTTCCCCAGGGCAGCGAGGGCCCCCCTGAAGCTTTCCATCAGGGAAACCCCCACACATCTGGCAGGAGCTGCTGTCCATCCCCGCTGCCCCCCCCGCCACGCTGCGGAGGAGCTGCCGAGGGAGGGCAGGAGGTGGACGGGAGAAGTCAGCGGGGAGAGCAAACATCCCGACTGCGCCAGCGAAGCCGCCTGCTTGTGCTCCAGCTGCCGCACAAAGAGCCCGCTCGGACCCACCTTCGCTAGGGCCTGGCTCGGCAGGGTTTTGGCAGGAGGGGCTGGGCTCATTGGGAACTTTGGGGAGTGAATTTGGCCCTACCCCTGGGAGAGAGGCTCAGCCCCTGAGCCAGGCTGGGAACATTGCTCCTTGGGCTGGTGCAAAAGCGATGCTCGGCTGACATTTGGTCACTCCCTGACACGGAGAATAAATAGCCCAGTTCCCAAATCCACCCGTTCCCGTCCACACACAAAAAGCATCAGCGCCCCAGAAACAGGGTCTGTCAAAATACAGCAAAAATAAGCCCTCTGCTCGGCTGTGAAGCTCCTCTCTCCCGTGCTGGGAGGAGAATTGCTTCCCCTCCTGCTCAGCCAGGACTCCTGGTGGGAGAGGGACCTCCGGAGCCGCCCGGCTGCTGTCTGCGCTGCACGGCTGGTATTTACAGAGGCAGCGCGGGGCTGCTGGGGCGAACGCTGTGCAAACAGGCTCCAGGAGGATCCCCCGCCCTGGAAAGCCTATGGACTAATTGGAACAAAGGAAACCTTCACAGAGGGGGAAAGGGGACAAAGAGCCTCCAAGTGCTTTTCCCAAGGCCACCTGTGGCAGGGATGGAGCTGGGGGGACACTCCGAGACCGAGTCGCAGACGCTTCACTGTGGGCTCGGGGACGCGTTCCCCCAAGTAGCCCGGCGACACGGCGGGGAGCTAGCAGCCCTTGGCTGAGCGGGGTCTGTCGAGATGCTCGGTGAGCAGAGAGGGCATGGGTAGAGGGGGAAACGGGGAGCGAGTTTCTCTGTGTGCCCAGTTTTTTCCTGGATTCCCCCTTCCCTCCGCTGTGCTGTGCTGTGCCAGGCTGTGCAGACTCACCGCTCCCTCCTTTCTGGCCTCCCTTATAAAACATCTCAGCTGGGGGAGATGCTGCTAAGCCCAGCCGCCAGCCCTGTGGCCTCATCCCGCAAAGCCCCCCCGAAGAGTCCGAGCAAGGCACACTCCAGCTCCTGCTCCGCTGCTACCTTACACGCCCCCATCTATGCAAAGAAACCCCCGTTCTGTTGCTTTCTGCTAAGAAAAGTAAGAAGAGAGCCTCTGGCTCAGACAGTTTTGTTGCATCAAACGCTTTGGCCCAAAGGGACAACTTGCAGCCAGCCAAACTCCTCCACCGGCAAACGCCAGCTGAGCATCCCTGGAGAAACACCTCCTTTACCCCAGCTGCGAATCTGGCCCAAGCCGCTGGCTTTACCTCTGCGTCTGCTGATGCTTTAAAGCAGCCTCTTTAAGGTTGTTGTCTCATGCAGTTTTCTTTTTTCGTATTTAATATTAATAGTAATGACTGTGGCAGTAAGATAATAAGCTTCAGTCAGATTAGAAGGGGGTCGGCTCTTATCTGTGACTGCTGAAGACGCATGTCTTTCACCTGCTCCTTTAATATCCCCCATCTTTCATTCCTACCGCCGAGCCCCCTCCCACTGTCCTAGAACAAAAGGGGTATTATTGTCCGGGGTCTTTTCAGGCTGGAGCCAGGAAGACCTCCTCCTCCCCCAGCCGTTCCCCGAATGTGCAGCAGTTTGAAATGAGCCTTTTTCCTTCCCCGGCAGGAGATTAGCTCGGTTTGACAAGGCGGTGAACTTTAGGCAGGGTGAAATAGGGTCTCCTTGGGGAGTGGAGGCAGTTCAGCCCTGACTAATTCTGACAAAGAGAGGCACCAAAAAAAAAAAAAATCCCTGGAAAAAAAAAAAAATTAAAATAAGAAAAACAACCGAGCTGGAGAGGAGGCAGGGAGGGGGAGGCTCTGGGGGAACGAGGGAGCGTGGAGGCCGCAGTGAGGAACGAGGGACGGGAGGCCAGAGGGCACGTTCCCGAGCGGGGCTGGGCTGGAGCTCCGGGGTTTGCTTCCTCAGGTCTGGCCCTGGAGGAGGGAATCGCCTCCCCGTGACTCCCCATCCAGTGCCGACACCACACGGTGTGAACGGCCGCCATGGGGATCCCGCTGAGCTGGGTTGACTTTCTCCTAAAATCCCCTTTCTTTACGTTCTTAAAAGTTCTTTGGAAACCCTTTAAAATTAACACTGTGGAAGCAGTACCCAAGACTCGCGGCTTTCTTTTAAAACACAAAATGAAGCGTCAAGCTGCCGTGGCCAAGGCATATGGTTTAAACAGAAAAAAAAAAAAAAAACCCAAACCCCGACAAGTGAAAATCGGGATTTGAATGGAAAGAAACCAAACTGATTTCATTTCAAAATGCTGTTTGTGTGTCAGAGGCCTGAGTTTGTGCAGAGACTTGTGATCGTGACGTGCCCAGGGTGGAGAGGGTGCGGATGGGGCCGGGGAGTGACGGAGGTAAGGGATTAAAGGAGAGACTGGCAGAGGAAAAAGCAAACTCTTTCATACGGCTGTATGGTCAGGGGTGTCTTCCATCAAAAAAAAGGCTTTAAAGTGATGCAGAAAAGGGTCACAGTAACTGAAAGAAGGGAACATAACCTGGAAAGTGGTGGGGTCTGGCAGAAGACCAAGGCAGTGTGTTTTGAGTGCTCAGGGCAGAGAAAAGGGAAGCTTTTTCTGTGGCCTTGCACTAGCACAGCAATGGTGCCCTGTGCAGGTGGTGCCTCACACAGCGGTTCACGTAATGCGGATGGAGAATCAACTTGGAAATATCCTGGAGCGATTTCCTGGGTCAGGGGGGCATGGGGAGGGCACCGTGTTCCCCTGCAGCTGAGAAACTTTTATATTTAATAGGCTTTCAATTTGCAAATGTTTGCAGATGAAAAGTTCTGTGTCAGTCTCCCCCTGCCCCCTCATATAGACACACACAAATACTACTTTTTAATATATATATATGTGTACACTCATGCACACATGTGCGTGTCCATCTACTCTAACTAGGAAAATCCCCTATCAAAGGGGAAAAGAGGAGGAGGAGGCTGCGCAGACAAGCCCGTGCGCCGGAGAGGTCTGACCCAGCAGCAGAGACCAAGAGAGGGCTGAGTCCAGACCTCAGGTTCTGGCTTAACTCATCCCTCAAAATGCCTTTTGAGCCCCATGGAAAAAGGACTCTCACGCCACCTTGTCCCCTAACACACCAGTGAACTGTCACTTGGGATGTTCCTATCTGAGCTCTGAGTTCAGATTCAGGACCTAGACAGCCAACCAAGGCTGCTGTCATCAATTTTTGCCGATGTCCTGGCCCATTCGTGCACAAAGGTGTGTCTTCCTTAAACAGCCTTCCTCCCAGCCTGGCGCTGGCTCCCTTCGCTATCACCCACCTCCGGACCCGTAGCACCCGTGTCCTGTTGCTGCAGGCTGCAGGGCGAGGTAATGACCTCCAGCAATGCATCCCTGCAGGCATCACCCCGCCGCCCTTCCCTTTGCTCCGGGTGTCCCAGCCCCTGTCCTACAGGACATGCCGCATTGTGCAGGACATTTCCTGCCAGTGGCTCGGCAAACCCCTGAAATCTCCCCGTCCTGCCAGGAGATTCCTCCCTAATACTCATTAAGCCGCTTGCAAATCCCTGGCTGAACATGGCTGCACAAGTTTAATAAAGCAAAAGACAGATGCCATCAATCATGTGGGCCCGCCACACATCTGGGGGAAATCCAGGGCCATTACTCTCCTTTCTTCTCCCCACCTTTGTGTCCCAGCAGTCGATATCCCAGGAGTTACACCAGACAGGTCTGCTCCCCTCCTCGGCTTAGTGCACCCTCTCCGCTCCTCCATCCCCAGAGTCCTTTCCCTGCCCCGGCTCCCCATCACCTGAGGCCCAAACCTTGCACAAGTGCTGCAGGGGCTTTACGCACTGCATAAGCTGTTTTCCTCTGGGTAGTGGGATTTCCATCTTGCAGCCAATTTTTTTTCTCTTTGAAATGACCAGGGAGGTCCCCACAAAGGGCCAAGCACAGAGGAAGGACTTCACCACCCCGTTTTGGTCGTGCAAAGCAAGACAGGGACCAGGGGGAGAAGGAGAGCAGGGAAAAGGCAAAGGAGGCAGGGGAGGAGAGCAGAGGCTGGCGCTTTATCCTTGCACCTTTGCGTTGCACTCTCATTTTCGGCATTGCCTCCTGCTTGGAAGCGGCGGGAGTGGGGAGGAAGACGATCCCTTCAGCAGGGCTAAACACGTAGATTTTTGGTTTGAATTCAGACAACGGCACCTACGCTCCCCATCTGGAACAAATCCACACCTTTATTCAAGTGCTTCCATCAGGTGGGAGACAACATTTATTGAGCAGATGTTCACTTTGGAGGAGTCAGGACCTCGCTGGTGTGTCTGAGCAATGCATGGCCCGAGTATGCACTTCGTTTAGGAAATGTGGCTTTCTTTTAGCCCAGCCTCGGACACAGATTCACTAAGAAGAGCTCCTATTTATTTGTTTTACAAGTTCCTGCCTTTATAAAATCTTTATTTAAAAACACACTTTGCAGCTAACCAATTCATCATGGTGCAATGGAGTTTACCTGCACATAAGTCCTCCAGCAGACTCTGGTTTCTTTTTGCATTTGCAGACCTGATAGTAAGGTGAGAGTCGGTGAGAAAAGCGTGGTTCACGGGTGGATTGATTGATCGATCTGCCCCGCTTTCTTTTTGGGCAATCAGAAATAACTTGTCATCTGAGGGTGACAAGGGAGCATGCCCTGCAGATATTGCAGTGTTGGTGGGTGCACATGCGTGGATGTGATTTTCACAGGAGGCTCTGTCTCAGTGGTGGTAGGTTAGTGAAGAGCCAGTGGGCACTTGATTTTGGATAGGTACTCTCAGCTGTGCTATATCTCCAGGTTGAGCTAATGTCACCAGGAGGACATGGCCTCCTCGAGGTCTTTCCTATTTCCAAGTGTGGGTGGGAGCACAACTTGGGCAAGGAAAAGCTGCCTGGGATGGAGAATAATGGGGCAGAGGCATGTGAAGATCCTCATTAGCCTAAAATCAAGCCATGCCACATGGTCAGACAGATACAACTTCCAGAGAGCCTTGAGGCCACGCCAAGGATGGCAACTAGCACTGCAGGACAACGGGCATGTCCTGCTTCTGCCTCAAACTTGCTTGAAAGTGAGGATTATACCTCTCCTCTCGCTGCATCCCTGGGCTGCAATGGGAAATTCCTGTCTATTTGCTTGGTGTTGAGACCACAGGGAAGCCAGGAAAATAGCCCAGCAGGAACCACTGCTTAACTAAAGCTATCTGTTAAATAAAGTGGTCTTTAAAGGTTTAGCAAGGCTCTTCCCCCACCAAGTCTCCAGGGCTCGTGCTGTCAGCCGTCCCCTGGGTGCCGGCAGCATTGCCTTGACTGGCAGCTCCGAGTGATAGACAAATAGATCTGGCAGGCAGGATGGCGCTTTGGCTTCCGCACAAAGTTCTGCCAACTGCCAAACATGCTTCTCATTTCTGTTTTGCAAAAGCCTCGATATGTATTTATTAAAAAAAAAAA
>VZTL01060660.1:43668-56626 GCA_013400535.1 Scopus umbretta
AAAAAAAAAAAAAAAAACAACAGAGAGATGGAAGGATTTGATGATCTGATCTTTTTATGCATGCCCGTGCTTATGAACAAGGATGTGTTATTGACTCATACAGCGTCATGGGACTGGAATAATGCGCAGGGTTTACTTCATTTTTGTCTCCATCAGCCACAGAGGGATCTAAACATGTTAGAGCTGAACAGTTTAGTGCATCCAGCTGGGACGTCAGGGCTCCTGGGTCCCTTTCCCAGCTTGTGGAGGGAGAATTCATGTGTGGTTACAGAGGATGCAAAAGCCAAACTCTTTCCTCAGCCCTGCGAAGGGCTCAGAGTGGGACCTGGGACAAGTCTCCCCAACTCATGCAGCGCTGTTTCCCCAACAGTCAATGGGGAGGATGGTACCTGTTTCCCAACAAGCTGATTTTGAAGTGGAAAGTGTTACCTAAAGGTATTGAGATGAGCAAAGATTGCCTTCATGGCACCCTTCAGCTCAGCACAGGGACTTAAGATATTTAGATGTGCTCATGGCCTGTCCTCTCTTGTCCTCCTCATGGTGCCCCTTCCTCCCTGCTGGCTTCACTTTTGCTCAGACCACACCATCAAACTGAGCACAAGAAAAAAGACCCCGATGGCCCGTTTCGTCCGCGGGGCTGCTCTCCGCCAGCGCAGGGAGGGAAGCATCTGGGCCGGAGCCCGTAAAGGGCCAGGCTGATTTCAGCAGGAGCCGCGCAGTCCGGCCGGGCTCCGGCGCGGGACGCCCGCCAAGTCGCACATGTGGGATAGATTAGCCACAGTGGCTTAGAGGGGCTTCTCTCGCTGCCACTCACCTATCCGCCCGTGTGGCAGAGGGGATGGCAGAAAGGTTTTCACAGCTGGAATAAATTGCAGGGAGGAGGAGGAGGAGGGGTTTGGGAGAGACAAAAAACAACATTGAACTCAAGATGGAAGAAAGACAGTATTAGCAGAGGTAATGGAGAAAATATGTGTGTGTGTGTGAGAGAGGGTATTTTATTTACAGTCTGTTTGTTTGGTGTTGCCCACACACGGTGAAAGCTGGGCAGTGGCTGGACTCCAAAATCCCAGCAGGCTCTTTGGCTCGGAGAGGTAAGGAGATGTAGAAAGAGGGAAAAAGAAGGGAAGAGGGAAATACAGAAAGAAAGAGAAAGAGATGGGATTAGGAAAGGAAACAATCGAGTGGCACTTGTTTGGCCAGTGAAGGCATTTAGTGGATAGGGTGATGGAAGATCACTGGGACTGCCTGTGCCTCTGCTTGTCGTGGAGAGGACTGGATGGGGAGACCCCTGGACATTTGCTTGCCCCCTCCAGCAAACCATTGCAGTTGGTGAGGCCTTCCTCAAGGGATTTCAGTGCAAAAAACCACTCTCCATCCTTCAGAGCTGAGCCAGCCATAGTTCCTGGGCACAGGGCACCTCACCCGCATTGCTGCCTGGCCCGCGAGCAGAGGTCCAGGGAGCCCTAGCCCAAGCCCAGTGCCATGCCTAACACCAGGGTGTCCTGCCGCACCATGAGAACTGCCACAGTCATGCAGAGCAATATCCCGGCTCTCAGAGCTTGGGTTAGGGGCAGCCAGAGCTGAGCACCAACAAGAAAACTGGTGCAAGCTTTGCCCTCCCCAGGACATCCTGTGGCTCCTCCCAACACAGCAAAAGTTGCTCCTTCCCAAGCCTTCTACATCTGCTCCCCGTCAACGGTGGCACAAGCTTTCAATTGCTGGTCATTAGTCAGCTTTTCCCAGCTGTCCCCTCCAAACCTGTCATGCTTCAGACGTGAGGAGCCACGCTGGGGCTGCATCGCCCACCAGGACCCTCAACGTCTGCCTGGGGACAAGGGACAGGGAGACGAGGAGGGGAAGGTGAGCTTGGTGACAGCAGCATTGCCACCCGAGGAGGCCCAGCAGACGGCACGGACCCCTCTGTGCATCCCAGGGGAGGGATAAGGCAACCCAGAACTCCCCAGCCAAAGGTTTTATTCTTCACCCTCTCCCCCCGCCCCATATCATGAAATATTGGAATTAATATAATAACACACCTTAATAATATTATCCCTTGTCGAGTCCATAAAAGTCCCCTCTTGCATTACGGCATTTGAGAGACTATTAAGTTTTAAGGCCACGAGACCTCCGTGAAGGAGAGAAGTCATTTCCATTTTTTTCTCTCTGACGAGGGCGCTGGGGTTTATGGGGCAGTCAGCAACCGGGATTGACGAGGCTTCTGCACGACAGCACGTGGGCCACCACGCTCACTGGTGAGGGCAGGGCCCAAGGCAGTGGTGACGGGGGTCCCAGTGTGGCCCCAAGGATGGGGCTTGCAATAACATGGGCTTGGAGTGACTGATGCATTTTTTTGCACTTGGTTCTTCCCAAATCCCAGGCTTTATTGCAGAGACAGGTGTTTAGGAGAAGATTAGGCAATTGCTTTGACATAGTGGTGTGAGGATGTGGGATGAAACAGGCAATGGGCTTGAGATCCTCTTTCTATCCCTCTACACGTCTGAGCATGCAAATATCCCAGCTGAGTACAGAGCAACCAGCTAAATTAAGCACCCTTTGCTCCAGAACAGACCTGTTTGTTATTTATTCTGTATCTCTCTAGCAGTAGGGGCAGAAAAATGGTAAATATTTTCATTCCTATCCCATAGGAAAATAGCTCACCTGTCCTGTCTGCATGTGCTGGTTCTGACCCCCTGTGACAGCAGAAATTACACCCTGGTCACACGAACAGTCCTGATGGTCTGGCAAAGGGGCCTTGTCCTCAGGGAGGCTTAGTGCACGCGTAAAGACTGCAGAGACAGGCAGAGCTGGGAGGCTGCTTGCTTTTTCCAAAACCCAGTCCAGAAGTGAGCACAACTCAGTCCAGAAGCGATCTGAGCATTCATTCCCTAAAATCCAAAGCTTTAAGGATTTTGGACGTGGTTGGGTCACTGCTGCTGGCCAGGATTTGGGGGTTATTTGGCTCGAATCGTGTACTGCTCAGCAATGAGGCGCAGAGCTAAGCAAGACAGAGGCCTGGTTCATGGGGCCATTTGGAAGCAGGTACTTTGGCATGTGCACAGCCTCGCTGACAAGTGGATACCTCTGTTTATGCAGCCCAGAATTGCATTTGGCTTAGATTTAGCAAAGCACTTTGTCTCAAGTGCTTTGCTAAGCAGGGATGGACTTCACTCTGCTCTCCGAGTTAAGCAGGTGCTTATGCACTTTGCTGAACTGGAGGCACAGAAACCACAGCGGCTGCAGAGCAAACGCAGCCACCCGCTGCTGAGTTTTCCTGAAGTCAGGATGGTGTCCTCCCACCAGCACCAGGACACGAGCTGCCGTCCGGGCAGGCTGGCAGCATCCACCGGCTCCCACCGCAGCGAGCAGGAGCGTGGCCGTGCTGCGTGACTGCAGGAGAGGGGAACGAAATGCAGCTCTGCAGTGGGGTGGAAGTGAACGCTCCCCCTCGGGGGCAGGTCTTGCAAAAATGCAGAGAAGGTGGAAAATTCAGCATTTTGCATAGAAATAGGTGCAGTGACTGCACCCAGTGCAGCCTGGGGTCCCTTCCACTGAGAGCAAGCAGGCAAAATACGGAGCAGGGGTGTTGTGCACTCTCCTTTCCTTTTCATTACTGCTCACCCTCATTTGAGAATAAAACACCAACAAGAATAAAATGCAAAGACCTGATCCTGCTCTTGTGGAGAGCAGTGCAGAAGCTGTCGGTGACAGTGGTGGTGACACAAAGCTGGCTTGTGTTATCTGGGGTAGCGCCAGTTCAGCCACAGGCACTCACACCACGTGTGCCAGGAGAGAAAGGGTCTTGCAGAGCTTACGGTTAATAATGTGCTAGTGTTTGGGGGTTTCCTCCACAATTTTTATGTGCTGTAAGAATTTCAGGGATTCTCCCCAAACAGAAGCAAAGGTTCACAGCCCAAACCTGATGGCACAGTGGGAAGACAGGAGGACCTTCACCGAAAGGCAAAGCAGGTAAAAAGTAAAGTGGAAGGCGCACATCAGTAATAATGGTCCCTCAGTGAGCAAAAGCAAGAGGAAAACCAAAGCGAATGATGAAAGGAAAGGAGAATGTAAAAATTTCTTCCCTTTTAGCAGGAGTATCATACTGATTTTAAGCAGTTAGTTAGACTCAGAAAACTATTTACTCCAGATTTCTGCCCCTGCTGAAGGCAGCAGAGTTGTTTGTGATTTACCCCCAAGTTAAGGAGCTCTGGGTCACAGTATTTAACCTGTCGTTTCCTGGGTTGCTCCCCCCGCCTGTACCATGCAGGGAGTTCAGCATCAGCACCGGGATCTCAGAGTTTCAGTTTCCTCGCGTCTGTTTGCTGTGTTGCTGAAGAAGGGGCTCATGAGATACATGTATTTTTTTCCTAAAGCATAATTTCACAAAGGTCCTGCATTACAGAAAAACCTCGACCTTCACTAAAAAACAAATAAAACATCCTTCTGATTGCTGAGAAGAGTTTGAAAATGTGACCACTGCAGGCTCAAAAAACCAGAAGGCCAATTAAAAAAAAAACCCTTTAACATTTATTATTATGTAAAATCTCATGCTCTTTAGGGCAATCTCATGATTATGAAGGGGTCAGGGGAACTGATTTATGATTAGAGAGCTCTTGGCATCGGCAATATTGTATATGTTTTAATTTTGAACCTTAATAATCCATCCAATATGCAGCACTTGATCATGACACTCATTTCTCACATATAATTTTCCAAGACTCTACACATCCACCTTCACCTCCTCTCTAACATATACACCCGCCTGCACCGCACCAAGTAGCTGTTAAACCTGTTCCTTGTGCCAAAGTCAAATACAATCCAACTTTTCCCTTTCCAATCAACCCTCCCCAAAAAAGCCCAGCAGGACGCGGTGCCGCTGCCATGCTGCGCAGCCCCAGTGTGGCTGCAAGAGGCGTTTCGCTCCCCTTTCACGGACCGAAAAGACCTGCTTTCTGTAGGTCTGCTGCTGCTGAAGCAGCCAGTGCTCTCGCCAAGTGGACGATTCTACGTAGGTGAATTGAAAACCAGGCATTTCTCTGGATTTTTTGGTGAATTCTTCTCCTGAAAGGGAAAAAAGAAATCCTGACCTTTGTTTCCTAAAATCTTATATTTGTAAAGATAACATTGGTTTTGCTCATTGGTGTTGATCGCAAGGTGCCTTGTGCCTTGCACAGGAAACATCAAATCCCAGTACTGCCGAGGCAGCGTGTTGGGCCACAGTGCCCCAACATGAATCAAATTACGACCCATGTCCACTGGGGTGAAAGAAGGGGAAATCAGGGCTGGTGGGTCAATGCCAGGCTGAGGTAGAGACCCCACCGCCCTGGAAACCTTGGTCAGTGAAGACACGAGGCTGGACGGAGGCGGCTCGAGGTCTGTCCTGCTCCGATTTAACAGGATTCCCTTTCAAACAAACCCAAGCTGCGACATCCCTGCCCAGGATGCCCTCCTCGCCTCTGTGGCCATCTCCCCTCTCCTTCTCCCATTCGAGGTGTTTATTTAATTGTTTTTCCTGCTCCTCGGCGCCAGCGCTTCCCTGCCATTAAACCCTGCCATCCGCGTTCTGACTGTGTAATTTAAAGCTATAGTTAAATTATGACTTCTCTGAACCTGTTGTGGCACTGACGCATAACCCTAATTAAATGATCACATCCATTCTAAAGCCAGTCTTTTCTCCCCTCAAACGTTAATTACAACATAAGAGGCTTTAATGGCTCGCCTCACCTCCAGCTCCTCGAAAGAAAGGTCATGCGATTAATTTTCGTCATTAATCTTTTCCCAATGTGGACATTGTGCTGTCACTGGAGCCTATTAAACCCCCTTTGTCCCCCTCCCCTTCTTCTCCCTTCTCCCCCCTTCATTCCTCCCCCCATCCCTAAGTGAATGAGAGAACAAAAATATTTAAGCTCCACTTTGGCTCTGGTGCTTTCTCGGGGTGAGTGGGGCTTGGGATGGTGGCAGTGGAAGACGTGCTGGAAGATGTCCCACGTCCCACTGTTGACCTGAGAGCAGGCTGAGGGTGGGGATGCTGCTCTGCTGCACAGGGTTCAGTTTGGGGGTGTTGGGGACCCCCTCGAGAGCTGCACAGGGCCCTGGCGTGCCAATGCGAGGGCATGACCACCTCCTTGGTGGTGGAAGCTGCTGAGGCTTTGGTGGTGCAAGCAACTGCTAGACAGACCTACAGCTAGCAAACCGTGGAGGTTTTGAGGCAAGGGGGCAGAGGGCAGCATGAGGGGTGCAAAGAGGCTGCAGAGCCCAGCCGTGCCCAGCCGGGGTGGGCAAGGTGCCGGGAGCAGAGCCCAGCGCCGCAGGAGAGCCTCCCCGGTGCACGGCAGCTGCTGCAACCACCACTGGCGGTGGGGCCTGTTTCAAGGCCCTTCTTTTTTTTTTTTTCCAAAGGAAATGGGCGTTTTTCTAAACTCCACAAAATCGGCTTCAGTGACTTAATCCCCTGAACCTTGGGGCAGGTCTTATTTCAACCTGCACCAGGCAGGCCTTGTTCCTTGGAAGATGGGCGGGAGGGGGGCGGGTGGGGAGCGGAGCACATGTTTAGCTAATTTGCAGTATTGTTTCAGCTGAAACGAAGGTCTGAATAATTCCCTTTTATGCAGGGTGACGTAATCGGGGAACAAGTTGCTGCACGGTGGGGGCTGGCAGCGCACACGGCACCGTTTGAAATGGCTGCTTTAGGCAAAAAAATGCCCCGGGATCAGTCGTGCAGCTGAGTCCAAACAGCGCCGTGTCCCCGGACTCGCGGCGTGCCCCAGTTTGGAGGGGCTGAGAGTGCTCCTGAAGGGTATGACCCACTTCCCAGTCCTCCCTCCAGCTCACTGACATCCTTTCTTCCTATTCCCAAGGACGACGACTCATGGGGGAAAATCCTGGAGTATTTTAATAAAGAGGAGACAGATGGTAGTCACCTCGCTGGGTAAATATGTCAGTGGGAAGTGGTCCAATACTGTGGTGATGAAAATAGAATAGAAGAGAGACAAGATGATCCTATTTTGACCAAGATCCTTCTTTCAACGCACCACTAACTGGCTCCTTCGCGCCCTCAAGGGTCTCTCTGGATTTAGACATCTACCGGCGCACATGCTGGATTCAAATCCCTCTCCCCGCGAAGGGCAGGGCACTCGCAGCCCGGCCAGCTTGCTGCACCTCTCCGGCAGGTTTTGAGCTCTTTCTGCACTCTGGGTTTGCTTGTGGCTAATCCCTGTCTCTTGTTCCAGGCCTGGGGTGAGCAAGGCAAGAAAACACAGACATGCTTTTGCCAGAGGATTTGTTGGTAGCAAGGGCAGGGCAAACAGCTTGGGATGGGGCTGGCAAAATCCATCTGAATTTGGGAATTTGAGCAGGCACTCCTTGCAAGCATGAAAGCTGGGTGCCGAGCTGGGTGTCTGCGGGTTGCAGCCACACAAATAGAAATCTCTGCTCTTTGTGAGCCTTTGGGCTCCTTCCCATGGGCATTAGGGACGGTGAAATTCCCAGAAATGGGTGGTGAATAGTCTTGGAATGAGCAGACACAGCAATACTCCTCCCTGGGATGAGCGCCCTGTCCCATGGAAACCCTTGGTGAGATGGGAGGACCTTTGTGCCTCCCACATGGTGAATTCAGCTGGTAAATACCTGCTGTTGTGGAGGGGAGTTTAGTGTGTGGCTCTGGGGCTAAAATTAGCTCCATGAGCTGCCAGAGGATCCTTTCCAAAGAAACAGGCCTGGAAAGAGCCTATGTGCAAATGCGGAGAAATAAGGAAAGCATCTGTATGCACGGCCTGGGGCTTTGCCGATGTCTCTGCACAGCCTGGGATGGACGACGGAGTTACAGGGCAAAGAGAGGATGGCAAGTGTGAAAGCAGCATCCCAAGCCAGGGTAAATTACTCCAATTCTGCTGAGATCAATAGAGCTGGGCTGATTTTCATTCACTGGGCCCTTCTCACCTTGAAGGATGCTAAATTGCTTGATAAGAGAACAGCAGCCAAAATATGATCTCTGCGCAAGCCTCAGACGCTATAATAATAATTAATACATTTTCAACTACCACTGTTTTGTTCGAAAATAAACAGCCAATGGACAAAAGCCCTCCCATAGACTCCTGTGCACTGGAGCACAGGAACATTGCAGTGTGTCTCCATGCACGGGCATTAAATTTCAGACCAGCTACAGAATGTAACTGTGGTCTCCATATGAAGAGGTGAAAAAGGAATTTTTAGCCCAGGGCTAACTTTTGGTTGCAGATTCTCTCTATGCATTTCTCTCACGTGAGTGAGACGGGGAAGGAAAGGGCAGCTGGAGATGTGTCAGCAAGCACAAGCCCTCTTTCAAGACATGCCGCAGCCATGGACATGGACAGTTAGTTGGTGGCCTGTGGACTGGTGTTGGTCCAAAGCTGGCCCTGAACTGGGTGACGTGGCTGTGATTTAGCTTGGCGAGTGCTCGCTCCATAAATACAGGTGGAGGCGGCTCCGGGCTCAGGAAAGGCTGGGCGATTTCTGGCTTGTTCAAGGGAAGTCTTTCTGGTCTCTGGTGTGGGTGCATTTCTTTTCCCCCTTAACCAGCCAGCAAGGGGAAAAGCAAAATCCCTCAAAAAAGATTTGAGACTGCAGATTTTTTTCAGGAAATTAACAACTGAGTTGCTGTCAAGGGTTGGGATAAATTTCTTCATGGCTGGGCAAAAGTAGTCAGCTGAACCAAAGGGAGATAAAACCACAACAGGGTACTATTCCCGTTAAAAACGATAGTATCAACAGTGTAGAGGTGCTACATTGGTCCGGGGGCTCTGTGCCAGTGACAGAGGCAGAAATCGCTGCTCCCCCCAGCCTTGATGTTGCAAAACGAGAGCCTGGAGACTCGTGTCCCTCTTTTTCTGCAGAGACAGGTTTGCCACTATAAAATCCACATCAGGATTTCTGACACCCCAGGTGCCAAGGGGGTCTGGTACTTGCAGCTCAGATGATCATAATGGTTATTCCTGGCTTTAAAAGCCAGCGACTAGGAAAATTCAGCTCTGAAGCTGGGTCTGATTTCCAGCCCCTCAAGAGGTAGCGGTGCAGAACCCGACCTGGCTCCACTGGGAGTGGGACCTGCGTGCGGTCCGAGACTCTCTGGACATCGAGGAACAATGATATATTTGGGCTAAACAGTAACCAAAGTTTGGGGATAAAGGCAGCAGGGCAACCCAGTTCTTATTTTGTATTTTCTACCCAAATAACCCCTTGACCCAAAACGTGGGCAGTAGCTGGCAGCGGGGCAGCGCACATCAAGGCACACCAGAATAAAAGAAAGCTGCTGAGACGGAGAACCCGCTTGGCAGCAGATGCCTGCCAGAACTTCTGCCAAAACACCGTCGCACCGGAGACGATGGCAAAACCCCTCTCACTTCACACCGCCGGCTGCCAGGAGCCTGCCCCAGCTCGGACACCCTGCTTTTTTTTTTTCTCTTTGTCCCAAGGACATTGGGGACATCACGTCCACAGTGCTCTGTGTAGCAGGATAATAATAATTAATAACCATTAGCAACAATAAGGATAATACCAGCGCCAGGCCGGACTGACTGTGCAGAAGAGACACTTTTTTTTTTCACTTTAATGAAAACAATGATTTGACTTTGAAGAAAGTGACTTTTTTTTTAAAGTGAAAGCTGAATCCGCTCCCCTGCCCCCCCGCACACTCCTTCTTCACCCCCTCCCTCCTTTTTTTTTTTTAACTCTCCTTTTTTCTTTTTCTTTTAATACTCTGCGTTCTATCATGCAAATCCCCTTTCAAATTATGAGAGTATTAGAGCCATCAGCGGTAATGTCACCGCCACAAAATGAGAGCAGGGACTTAAGCACCTAACGAACAATGAAATGTGCGAGCCCTGGGACAGGACAATTAAGAACTGGGCTTAGCCAGCCAGGGAAATTTATTGCTATCAAATCCATATTTCTATTTTCCCCCTGAACAGTAACCTATTTGAATATGATTAAAGGGTTTCATTAGAGCCGAGAGAAAGGCCCGTGTCCCGCCGTTCCCTGTGAGCTCACAAACACGCGCTCTGCAGACCGCGCTTTGGGGAGGAGGAGGACCGGGAAGGAGGGGAGGAAGGAGGGGAGCCGTGCATGGGATGGATGTCTGGGGTCACCGGCTCCGGAGAGGGACAAGGGTGCTTGCTGGGAGCTGGTCTGCCGGCACAGGCCCTTGCAAGAGCAGCAGCGCCCAGAGCTTGCTCTTTTCCTGCTGCCGGCACCCCTGAGGGTGCTGAAGCGCTGAGGTGAGGAGAGCTGGTGGCAGCGAGGCACGGGGGGGCAGGAGGCCACAGTGCCAGGAAAAGAGGGAGGTGAGAAAGGAGCCATGGGGCAGGCGGGAGCCAGCACCCGAGGGAGCTGGCAGGGTGACCCTGCACCCCTCACCACCCGCTCGGTGCATCCTCGGCTGTATGCACTGAGCTGTGACCGTTCTCGTGGGCACAGCACGTCACCGTCAGCCGGCTGACTCGGGGACTAGGCGCAGTGCAGACAAGAGGACAGGGTGTGCAGACAGACACCCCTTCCTCCCTTACCCACACACAGGGTCTGTCTGAGCAGTCATTCAGGAGGTGAAGGAGAAGGGGATAAGGTTTGGCCAGATGTGAATGAGCATCAGGGAATACCTGAAACCCCAAATTGTTTCGCAGGTGTTTCCCTGTCCTTCAAAGGAGGGCATTTGTGTCCTGGGCTAACCCGTATCACCGTGCAAAACCCTAAATGCGCAATCGCAAGAGCTCTGTAGTCTGAATCACCTGTCCTGCTTATTAGCTGGAGCCCACCACTATCAGCACTGGAGTTTTTCCATCACTTCAGAGCTTTCACACCCCTAATGTTCACTATTTTTGCCATGAGACAAGTCTAATCCCCTGCTATATTATTTATTTACTCACCATTCCCACACTACAGTGTATTTATCACAAGAGTCAAGTTCCAGTTCACTTGATCTTTTTTCAACTGAGCAATATTTTCCGGCATCTGCAAGCTTGATTGAGCCGTTCTTTTTTTGCGCCTCAGCTCTTGGTCTTGCTGCAGAGACCACATCACCGGAGCGAACACAGGAGCTGGGATGGACAGAAATGAGACAGCGGGAGCAAAGGGGACGGTGTGCTGGTTTCTTCAGCTTAGCAAATTTGGGAAAATAAAGAACAAAACTTTTGGAGAGAAAGACAGACAATAGGTCTGTCCCCTTGTGTACCAGCTTGAATCATTCAATATGTGTGCTCTTTGCCATTGATATTTTGCTTGTAATTAGTCCAGAAAGCAACAACAATACAAGGGTTTGTGATACAATTTTGCTGTTGTTATTCCTGGAAGAGTGTGGCCCGTAAGAGTGCACTTCTCACCTTTCCAAGGCAGTTTATCCCCAAGTCACTGTTCTGCCAAGGCACCCTGAAATCCCCGTCTGCCTCTTTCCCCTGTGCCTGGAGAACTGTCAATTTAACACCTAGGTATTTAATTCCAGACTATTGAGTGATCTGAATTGCCAGCATCACTTTCCATCTGTTTATATCATGTGCTTTTAAAAGAACAGAGAGGATTTGAACTCAGATTTGAATTTCTCTCTCTCTGTCTCTTTTCTGAGCAAATATGGATTAATTTCTCCTTGGTATTTCTCACCCAACCCCCCCAACATGTGCAAATCCCAGCGGGTGTTGGAGCCCAGGGCTGGCACAGAGCGGAGGACCCAACTCCCTTGCTTTGGATATCCCGGGGAGCCCCGATGGGGCTGAGGATGACAAGCAGGGATGCGTTCCCCTGTGCCTTCATCCGTCCGGCCTCTGGGAGGACAACCCTGCCCTTACAAAGGTGCAGGTGTGCTGCTGTCACAGGGTCCCTCTCCTCCGGCCCAGGCGCTGGAGGTGCGGCAAGGTTGGAAACTGCAGGAAGATGCCGCTGATCTCTCGAAGGAGAGGTGGCTGCATGTTGCACTGGGTGACCGCAGGGGACGTGGCAGACACCCGGACAGATCCGGGCTGCACGCCTTCTGGGAGGCTCTCGCGTTTACTGTGGGATTGTTGTGAATAATCACTGATTTGGGAAAACATCAATATTCAGGGCAGCATTTGAGCATGTAGTTAAGTCCCATCAGAGTCAATGGGACTTACGGACATGCTTAAGTTAAGCATGCGTTTAAACGCTTTCCTGAATGGATGCCAATAATAATAATTAGTGTATCTCCTGGCAGTTACAGAACCATAGGATTTAAGGCCACGGAGAAACCTGCTGTCTCTCTGGTGTGACCTCCTGTGTTGCACAGCCCAGAGGATGCAGCACAGGATTTCCGACACGGGGCCCAACGTGAAACACACGTCGGTGGTTCATGGCCATGCCGCGGGTCCTTCCTCCCACGTCCACACCGGCTGGTCCCGACACCTCGCCTCCCCTCACAGGAGAAGCACGCTCCTCTTTAATTATAGCTCCATAACAAGCTCACCCTGTGCCATGCCCCACCAGCCAGCCCTCCCCGACGGGTGCCGGGCAGCGGGCAGGGCTGGCAGAGCCCCCCGGCCCCCCGGGACTCGCCGCCGCCGCCGATCAAGCCGGCCTGCGAGGCAGCTTTGTTCCTCCGGCAGGTCGCCCCGCGCCGGGGCCCTCCTCCTGCTGCCTCCCCTGCCCACCCCCACCCCGGCGAGGCATCACAGCTCCTAACGAAACGGAACTGCTGCCAGATGAAATATATTACTATTAAATACTTAATTCTTCTAGTGAGCGGAGAGCAGCCAGTATGAATACGATTATTAAAGAAAATTACTTTGGCTGATCAGATATTTCTGCATACTAATTTCTGACCCTTCTTTCCTCTCTGCTTGCTTCTCATCCCTTAGAGACCAGGACAGATAAAATTCCATCACAAATAGCTGATTACTGGGGCTTGCATTAAAATCAAATTTTTTTTCCTCTCGGCGCTAATGTCCTTGCCTAAAGTAGAGGCAGCAGCTGTCAAAAAAAAAAAAAA